>MU182203.1:295274-320143 GCA_016904865.1 Pissodes strobi
TTGTTAATGTTCGGTGACCAAGGACAGGCACTCGTTATGAAGTTTTTCTCTACGACAATCGTAGCCGTATCGTATCGTATTAAGACTATTTCTATTTTCACAACTAGAGTTATTAATTTTAATATTTGAAGCTTCTTGCGTCTATTTTCTATATACAGAAGGTCGAAATTTTCGACAAAATTTCACCACACCGATTACATGGGCTAAGTAGAAAAGGGATATGGAAGAGACAAGAACGGGAGACGTTGGATACACTGATGAAGTATCTGGAAGGGAAACGTCTAAATATATGACAATGAATTCATTCCATAACGAAAAACTGCTGAGAATATGGATATGGCTAAGCCCCAACGGAAAAAGACATACGGATAATGACAAAATCATCAGACAAAAAGATGAATGAATCAAATGAAAAATACAAGAAGCAAAAATTGGAGAAAGTTATGGATCATCAGTACATTTAAACTGTGCAAGAGTATACAGGGATATAAATCATAATTAGATATGAACAAATTAAAACAAAACAAATGTACATAAACAAAAGAAGAGTAAACAAAAATATAGACCACAACAATAAAATCGGTGTCACGCACTGCTAGAAATATTGTTTAAAACATCAAACGAAACCACAGGAAAAGACGAGAGGAAGAAAATATATTTCAGAAAGCAGAAAGGAATCTACGCGAAGAGAAGAAAACTGTTTGTTTGAAATGAAAATCTATAAGACATACGGATAATGACAAAATCATCAGACAAAAAGATAAATGAAAACAATAAAAATAAAAGAAAGCAAAAGTTGGAGAAAATCTAGAAAAGAATAAGCGAAAAATAGAAATGAGAGATAAATAAAAACATAATCAGATATGAACAATTTCAAACAAATAAATGTACATAAATAAAAGAAAAACTAAACAAAAATCTTGACCATAACAATAAAATCATAGAGAAGATACCATACACTTCTAGAAATATTATTTAAAACAGCAAAGGAAATCGCAGGAAAAGACGAAAAGTAGAAACATATATTGCAGAAAGGAATTTACGGCAAGTGAAGAAAACTGTTAGCTTGAAAAGAAAATCTATAAAACATCGGATAATATCAAAATCATCAGACAAAAAGATAAATGAAAACAAATGAAAAATACAAGAACTAAAGTTGGAGAAATTATAGAAAATGATAGAAACATGTATAAGCGAAAAAAATAAAATGGTAAAAGTCATACAAATACACTATTCAGAGTAGCCCAAACAAAGCACTCTCCCTCGAGAAAATATGAGAAGACGACTAGACACAAAAATTAAAAATTTTAACTTCGAATTTTAACCGGAAATAAAATAAAAATAAGGAAAGCATCGAGGGAAATAAAAAATAAGACCACAGGAAATAATGGTATAACTGTAGAAATGCGGTGGAAAAGTGGTTATAAATATACTTCTTGACCTATTAACAGAAACAGTATAGGAAAAAAGGCCCAATAGCTGGAATGAATTAATAACCCTAATTTTGTACAAAAAACAGAGCCGACTTAAAAGAAGCTATCGTCTTGTAACTATGCTCAGTGACATATAATATGAACTCTTTATTAAAATTACTGACCATAGTTCAAGGGGTATCAATCTAAAAAACAAGTTGGATTTAGAAACTAGTTTAATACGTGTGACCACCTATTAGCAACGAATATCCTTATAGAACGAGCAAACGAGTACCTGTTTCGAAGAGGCTTTTGATAGCATTAGGCAATAAAAATCTCTTTAAACAATAGCCGGATTAGCAATACGTATACAGACCTAATAACTAAACAATGAAGCTACATAAAGGAACAAGTCCAATAAAAAAAGGGTTTTAGGCAGGAATAGAGAATATCACTGAAAATCTTTAATAAAGCACTCGAAGACGTTTTTTAATAGTTAAAATGGGAAGAATGTGGTAATAAATTAAAAGGACAATCGTTAAGCAATTTAAGGTATAAAAACGATATTAGCCTAATATCGGAGAAAAAAGGAGATAAGATAAATATTTTAAGAAATCGACAAGAGAAAGCGAAATTAGAAGATAAGAAGCAAAACAAGTGTGAAAGACATCAGGGTACAGATAGTATAGCTTAAATGAAACTTCCCTGATTAGTGGTCATAACATTAAACGAAGAGATGATAGATGCAATAAGAAAATAATATAGTCTGATCTACTCACATGAGCACGGAAGAGTAAGAGGAAAAGCTCAGTTGACTTGCTGGACTTGGATGAATGATGTGCTGTATGGCCAAGAAAAGTGGAAAACTTAGTGGGAGATCTTTGTCCAACGATAAAGGAAAAAATATAATATAGAATCTGATCTATAAACACCGCATTTCCTTCTTTTTTAGAAGAATATGAAATTAAAAAAGTAGCCATTAAGAATGGATTCTTTCCTTTACACCATTAAAAGAGAAAGAAATAAAACTGCAATAATTAATAGTCGAATCAATTTGGAAACACGTTTGGCAAATTTGTTTACGAAAATGGCGATCAAAAATATTATAGTACTAGACACAAGTTTAGATGCCTATAGATATCCAACATATCATGCATATTAGAGTGAAAAGTAAAGTAATAATCGGTATCATATAGTGTTTCTTTAATTTTAATACCGCCAGTTTAAATATAAAATATATACTTTTGGTTGGTAACTCGCTAAACAATTTTTAATAGACATATTTTTTTGTTCACCAATATATCTTTGCAATTTCTATTAAAAATACATGTGTAAGTTATAATAATAAAAATACTTTATTGTCAGCTTGCCTAAGATTCCATGCAATCGTTTTTTACTGTGGGCACTGTGAAATTTCATCGACTTTAATTAAAAAAGACATGAAAGTTTACACTATCGTCAACTGGTCTGAGATATTTAAGTTACATCTCCGCTTCTGATAAAATAGACATTTGCTAAATCAGTCCAAAAACCATTACAATATAAATCTAGTGTAAAGTTATGTCTCAGGTGTTTTTTATTTAAAGCTGAAATATCTAACGCTCTTGCAACCAAGTGTTATAAACGTAGCGTAGAAATGCGTTCCATGCTTGTAATACGCTGGTTGCAAGAATTAACTTATCAAAAAATCGATTATTGTCGAAGCCGAGATATTATTAATACACTTGTTTCACTTTTAAATATTTGGAAATAGTAAGTTGTTTCATATTATCCTTTACTTTTGACCATCACTGTACAGTGCAAAGCGGTATAATTTAATGACCAAATCATGTTGTACGAAAAATTATTGGCACAATGGAAAACATTATGGTTTGACTATAGCAACTATATTCACTATGGTTTAAAACAAGAAACTGGAGACAAGGTAATTTTTTCAGTCGCCCGATACTCAAGTATGGCAGAATGATTACCTCCAAGGGACGGGGTGCGAGATGTATACTGAGACTCTGTCCCCCTCGTTCACGGGCATGACTTTTCCCCAGGCTAGCGAGTAAGGCTCCCCATCATTTAAACACAACCATTCACAATATACACTAATAACTCGAATTGTTACTAACAATCATTATCTGTTAAGGAAAATAGAACGACTTTGAACATATAAAAATTAATTATATGATGTGGCTCTTTCAATGATATAGCTTACATATGCTTTTACATTGCTAAAATTAGCACAATAATTAATACTTATCTGGTCGATCGATGTGTTCATCTATACACGTCGATCGACCAGAAAGTGTCTAGGAATGAGTGTAAAATAATTAAATTGCATCTATAAAATAATTGATACAAACTGGGGAGAGTTATATTTTTCCAAGATTATGAAGCACCTAAGGACCAGGAGCTTAGTTACGAAGCAAATTGAGGAAATTTGCATATCTCGTCTAAGGCCCTTTTAAAATGGTCAATATTCAATATTTCTTCACCGCTCCCTCATTTAAGTTAATAACTCACAACAGTTAATGTTAATGACCTTAAAAGCATATTTTTTTGGATGTGACGTAAATATGACAAAATATGTTTGAATCATATACACCAAAATTGTGAATAATGTAATGTATGAATAAATGCGAATCGCTGTGATTGGTAACACTGAATGATAAAGCAGTAGTAAGTACTCGTAAAAACAACATATATATTTGCTTACTACTTTTCTGTATCATCAATTCTATTGATTCTAAGAACATGCATTCGAAAATTATACTCCTATTTTAATTAATTTCATGATCGAAGGAAGAGAGGATGAAGGATTCGGCCAGTTTATTTTAACAATTTTATGAAAAATCGGAATTTAAGAAAATAATCATTTATGATATAATCTTTAGACAATTATACATCACCCTAAAACCGAACTGGGTCTGAAGAAGATGTGACAGAATTTTGAGAGTTAAATAAAAATAGAAAAAAAATAGCGAATGTCCAGTCCTTGAAAATTATAATTAAATTAAAAAAAACGAATGAGTTTTGAGGTTCCCGTCTTTTGTGGTTCTAGGAGTTTAGCCTCATCAGCCCCAGTTTGAAACACCGCTATGTCCTCAGCAATTCGAAAATGGAGGCTTGTTGAATTTCCTTTAAGAATTTCACTTGATACCACCCCTCATCAATTCCGAGAACTTGTCCTATATAAAAACGTTTTTTTGAAATTAACAAGAAGAAAGTCATTGATTGAAGTACCTTTATTTGGATCCATTTCTTGCAGTCATATAAAAGACTCGCTACTCTCTGAAGAATTTGGTAATTTTATAGAAATATCTGATTCATCTTCATTTCGCGTTTAGCTTTTGGAAAAAATCGAATCATCTCAATAAGACTGGTTTTATTAACTACATAATTTATTCGTATTCCTTGACGTTGGTGGTTGTATATTATCATAGAATATAATATTATATTTTTGTTATTTTCAGGTTTGGATTTTTCCCTATGTTCAGTGGTAACGGGTGGTGTTATCTCATAGGTTATTCCGATGGGTTATGAATGTGTTATCTTTATCCTTAAGAGTCAGTTTTTCTAAATATTCTGGCAAGATATCAAATTCGGAGTAAATAGAGCTATTAAACGGTTAGGTTCCTGTATGTTTAAATGCACTAACATAGTGGTTGCGCATCAGGCCGCTAGAACTGCACTTACCGATTTGTACGTACGAGGAAACCTAAGTAAATACAGAGCCCCATACAAAAGAACATTTTTCGCACTCGAGGGGGGGTTTGTGGCACTTGAAGAGGACCAAACCTAAAAAATAATATAATATCAATAAATTATTGAAGCAATAAAAAAAATGACTATTACCAAGAAACACTCCGATTAGTCCTCCAAAAAAAAAGGGCTTGCCAAGAACTTGTGGTTCTTTTCTCGAACTCACGTGGACCTGGTCATAGACTATGTCGAAAAGGACTAAGATGGAGATTGAGACCGCATGGTACATTTTGTAATTAATTGTCTGGAAGTTCTAAAAAATAATGCTTTATTTAAAAAAAATTTAATCAATGGGAGTTGTTTCAGAACTTTTGAAAATGAATCTGCGGGTCATCCATCTTGATTTATTTACTAGAGCCAAACTTAAAACTGGGGATTGATCAAATACTTTGAGGGGTTCATTGCACATGGATATACCTGTGGTAGAAATGGTGCCGACAAAGATTAATAATTCACCTCCTTCCCTCGACGTCAATGCACCGACATGTTCCTTGCTTTTCGTTGATACTACTTTTATAGGTTTCATAACAGTATATCCGTTTCGTCAAGATTATAAATTTAAGTTAAACCCCTTTCTCCATTCCACACTTAACAATTCTTACACTCAGTTTTGCGAATAACCTACAATATTTAAAAACATTATCTGCTCTTTTAATCTAGTGCAGCTTTCAAGAACATTGTAATCGGGTAGTCTCGGTGAATATTCATAGGCTAGCTTCTGAATCTGTTCGCAATCTAATTCATAATTTAAATCTGAGACACGGTGTATTTATTGCCATACTTGTTAGCTAAGCTGTTCGTTATCGCTTTCATCTCCAGAGTACTTCAGCTTCCTTGTAATCTCGTCATCACTTTTTCTACTTAGCATTTTAAAATCCTGGATTGCAAAGTTGTTATTTTAATATTATTCCGTCTCGCTGCTTCGTTAAGGCCGCATTCTTTTGTCATCGACTTGACGGTAGCTTTTACGCTTATATTTGCGAGGCCTATATAAAATCGAACAATTAAGAAAAAGGAATACCTAATATAACATGGAGATGAATTTGGTCAGTGGCCGAAATGCCCCACCTGGCTTCTGGCCGAATCATCACTCATAAAATGGGTTAGCATAAATTGTACGTAAAAAGCTACTCTCCATATTTGAGGTTATGTTAAATGTGCAAAATTATCTTTATTCTTTCACTAAACGCGGACCGATAAAGCTTGGAAATATGAAGGACAAAGAAGTGTTCCTTGTTTATAAATTACAAAACTCACCTTTTGCTTAACAAAAACATTTGAAAAACCATCACAAGTGACAAACGCCGACAAAGTGGTGCAGTTGCATGCACTGCCAACTACTTGATGCAACTGATGGTGCGTGCATTCAGGAACCTTGAAATTTGGTGCGAAATATGAAATATAAAATAAATTTAAGAGATGACCGAATCCCCCCAAGGGCTGAATCCCCCACCCTCTCCTATATATTCGTAGCGTTTACGCTTTTATTTCTATTATGAAGAAAATAATACATTTCTTGAAGAAACAGATTTCATTATAATATGCTTTGCTGAGACATCAGTAATGCTACCAGCAAAATTTGCTTCTGAAAATAATACATACACGATTAGAATTTGATTAAAAGACATTGACTAAGTAAGTGTGTATCATACGCATCTAAATGATGAAAATTCGAATAAGAGTAACACGTATTTTTGTATACGTATCTTTTCGATTCAATATAATTAGTGACAATCAGAGAATAAGAACCATATATTTAATTTACCAGATCGTTTGTTTTTTTACTCCCGGAAACTAAAATAATCTCTATCTAATAATTTTATTTAAAAAAATGGCATAAACGATGTTACCAAAGCAGTCTATTACTGAAATTATACAAAGACATTTAAGCATTCGATTTTCCAGATAATAGAACAAGTTCTGCCATTTTAAAATACATTTTATGAAATATAAAACAAAACATTTCTTTAACAGATAAGAACAAATCAATTTAGAAAAGAAAATCTCTCAAATAAATTTAAAAAAACCATTGTATCTTGCAGTATTTATGAAATTCCTTAAACTGGTTTTCAAATGTATAGATAGATTAATTCGTAACATCTGGCTACAGAATGATGAAGTGCTGAGTAGGTTCAGTATATTATTCCTAAAAATTTAATACTACGTATACGAGTTAATAAATTGCTAAACACTCTTCTTGTAATTATAACTTTAATAAATGTTATGTAATAAAGGTAAGACCGTGATCCATGTTAAGTTTAAGGAATTGTTTAAATTCGGCTTTTTGAACATTTAAATTTTGTCTTTTAAAATACACAGTGTTGTGAATTGTATTATATGGTACTAACTCAATGTAGATTTTAGATATTGGCTATCTGCATTTTTAAATAGAATAGATTTCTTTAATTTCTATATATCCGGTTATATGTTGTTTAAAATATCGGGGGATAGAGTGATATTTTTTATACTTATATCTTTTACTAAATTTTTATTTCTCGAGCTGAAAGTCCCATTTTCTTTTGCGCATATGTCCCTGCAAAATAACGAATAATTTTAGTCTAGTCTATTTGTTGAATAATAAATACTAAGTGATAAATTAAAAACATATAAAATTAGTAAATTGGCAGGCTATTAATAAGAGGCTATTTAAGTATAAAATGGCTAAATAAAATCAATACAATTAATAATTATTTAGTTACGTTTTACACAGAAAATAAATACGCCCAACGGTTAAAAATAATAGTCAGCAATTTATTTAAAGTAATTTAATCGAATCTATTATCCTTACAAAAGCAGGTTTAGATCATATCGAAAAGTTTAAATATGACCTTTAAATCATGTATAAATTTAGTAAAAGTTTAGTTCCGTAAACAGCTTGCAACGCCTTTTATTAGTTCGCTTCTTTTCACTTACACATCAATGCTTCTGCATGTGTGTTGCATGTTAATGTATACCACCCAAACTATTATACTAAATATAAGATAATTCATTTTAACTACGACTAAATCCAGTATTTTAAGTTTTTTATATTATTTTAACTAACATATGCTATTAAATTGCGACCGTAATCTGTGTGAATCGTAAAGTGACGAGTATAAGAATAATTTATTTTTATTTTCTTTCGGCACTTCCTTTATATTACGGATATTTATATGCATTTTGCTGTTATGTATCAGGAACACTTAAAAATATATTTCGATCTTTACTTAACTTACCATTTTACCAAATCATACTAAATTATGCATACAACTAATTTTTTTGCTGCTTCTTAAACAATATAAATACTACAATATTAAGCTAGTTTATAGATTAGTTGCAAATAGGAATCTAGATGGACGGTTGCTATATATCATATTAGTTTGATAAAATACATACTAAAGTCAATGACTAAATAATTTATGTTTAAAAATAGGTTATGCTTCACAAAGTTAAAGCTGCTGCTCTTGGCCATAGAAGTAAAGGGCGTGGAAGGAGCGGACACTAAAATTTCTATTAATCCCAAGGGAGCGAAGATCGTCGCGAACACGCAAGGGTTTTTTATAGCTCAATCCGCTGATGAAGTAAAAAGGTATATAGTTATTTGTATATATGTATATTTATGTGGCTTTTCTAACGATTCTTAATTTATAAATAAATATTCAAAGTTTCGTGTCTAATTTTTAGTTTATCTGGAATGTAAAGTTATTTCGGTTTCCAAAAAGATTATTTAAAAAAATCTGTTACTTTTTGATAAATGTGCATCTTAAATACCCGCCTGCAACTCGACAAAAACATGTTTGATTCGTGTTCATAGAAACAGTTCTGATTTATGGAGCTCTTTTAAAATTTATTGTGGTACAAAAATTGTGATAGTTGTCGTGCTTTCCATTTGATTATTGAATATTCAATTAATTACGACTATTATTATTCATTGTCTGATAATAATCACATCCGACTGAAAGGAAGAAAATTGACTCGAATTTGCTAATTGCTACAAGAGATCTTAAGAAACCAAAATATTTTATAATAGTATTCCATCTGACAGTGTGCTCCTATAATCTTTGAAAATTTAGAGTTTAGATCAGTTTATTTTGTTATTAATAATAGAGTAATTTCGAAATGAATTACAATCCCTTAAAAAGTATTAAATAATTCTTTAATATGAGAATAAAAAATAAAATAGAAATTTAATAATTTCTTAATTGGATATTCATATTCTATATTAATGGCCATCCTTTAATGTTTTAGGTTATATTAATTCTTGTATGATTTTTGATTTTACTTTTTATATTTTGTGTAATTGTCTATTCTGATCGATATAAAAGAACATTTTAATATTCGTCAATTTTTCCTTCTTTAATTTAACCCTAGTACTATGACCTGAATGATTTGCTCCGTATTAAACAGCATTGTTTGAATCCAGTTGAAAAGTGATCAAAAGGGTATTTTCTACTATTTATTTCACCAACTGTTTAAAAATCAAAATAAAATATAATTAAACATAAGTAAACACACTTTTTTTTAATAAAACTTTTAACATAAAATTGAATTCTATAAAACATAGACAAATATTTTTCATAGCAAATACTAACCCAAACTATGTGCAGCGCACAATCTGTTTTGCAGTGAGCACGTATTTGGCGTGCCCTCACTTCTCGGATAAACATCTATCTTTTCCGCTTGATGGGTAGGGGAAAATTACTTTAATTCATCTTGTATAACCAAAAATTTCAATATGTATAAGATCTTCCTTTTACACGTTTAGCTATCAGTTTAAAACCTAAGTTTTTAAGGAAATTTCTCGTGCTAAGAACTCTTGAATTTATATATAACATATGAATGGATACCTGCCGCATTTAGCATGTCATAAAATATATGTAATGGCCATCGGCAATTTTTAGACTTGCACATGCAATTGCAGGTATCGACATCACTTTTCGTCTCGCTATAAAATATATTGATTTCCGATTTTCCTGTTTCATCCGCGATCGGTTATCATGCATGATGCTACGAAAATTAATACACTTGTTTCTGTTTGGAATGAACGAGAGGTACTGTGCTATTTTACTTTCAAGAAACTGTCACTTGTTCTTTCTCATCATTCCAATCGTTGTGGTATTTCTAACTAAGAGTCTGTCCGCTATATCATAGGATAAGAACCAATTGTCATTGGGTTAGAATAGAACATCGTTTTTTAACTCTTTTTCCCTTTCCAATGTAAGGAATCTCATTGCACATATAAAAGGCTTTGGTATCCCACATCATAATTATTTTAGGCTATATTTATCGGGTTTACTAGGAAGTTACATTTTAAAAGGGCATCTATCTCTAAATCCCATACGCTGCTCATCAATTGTTAGGTACTCCGATGGAGTATAGTTTAAAATAAATATATCCCACCCTTCTCTGATTGCTACAAACTTATCTACAACTTTTCTTTCTTCTCGGGTGTGTCATAAGCAATTCAACAAGAATTCAACAAGAATTCAAACTGATGCATTTAAGTATGAGAATGCTCTGATTTGCAGAGAATAATTTATCCAATGACAACTTAGCAACCTCCAACAGGCCAGCATAAAATAGCAAACCAAATAAAGCCATGATTTCAGCTTTATTAGGTTACTTGCAAATATTTCTATTCGATTTGGTATTTTAGCTAGCATTTTGCTATTTCTTTATTAGTGTGTTGAATGATGAGCGACAAAATTTCATCACTAAAAAGATTTTGAAAATATCTGATTTGTCTGAAGCACTTTGACCAATTTTCTTAGACCCCGGTAAGCGAATAATAATGTTTTTCTTGAATGTCTTGGAAAATTTATTAAATATATATAGCTCAACGTCGATTTCCCTCCGTTGCTTGCAAGAGATTATCATTAGCATGTACTGCCTTTAGCATCTCATAATTTTCTTCATAATATTTTGCACATTATCGCTTTCACTAATATAGCCCAATATATCGTCATCTTGTTCACTGTCACATCAATCATCATCGCGTTCTTCACCAAAGGCTTTCCAAAGCTCTTGACTAGTCAAACGTCTTTTTTGTGAATCCATGCTTTTACATCCTAAAATATTTTATTTTTTAAACTCGATATTTTTTATAAATTAAAGCAGACTAACCTCCAAAAAAGTTGATACTTAATCACAACATGAGGTCAAAAACCATTTTGGTTACGAAAATTCACTAACGGCGCGGCCGAATAAGAACGAGCATTTCAACTGCACACTAGAACGTCCTAATACAGAGGACAAACGCTACGCTTATTGAAATGCACACCTGCGCATAACGCCTATTCTAGATAACGGGGTTGCCCGCGATCCCACGATATAGTGTAGTTCAAGACTCGCCTCTAGCGATCAGGGTTATAAACCATTATGACAATTGGGCGGGACTTAGAGGGTTCACGCATAGCCCTCCGCTCGCTCCGGGGCGCAACTAAGCAGAACAACCCAAATTTTAAATAGGAAAAACATAACCTTAAATGTCTTGCCATTAACGGGAATCGAATCCACGGCGCCGTGTCACAAGCACGCTAACCAGTAGGGGTGGCTGTCTAATACTGGAACTGATCTCGCGGAACTGATCTCTATTGATTGATCCACTGATCCACTGCAAAACAATCGAGTCCAAATTCGAGTCCGGGATCACTTTCGCCATGAACCTGATCCCAGCGGATCCATTGCAAAACAATCGAGTGCGTGATCACTTTTACACTTTTTCTGTTTCGAGTCCAGCTACGACGAACGTAGGCAGGTCGAACGCGAATCGATTTTGATCTTGTTTTCCAAACAATAACGAAGTATATTGGGATGGCGGTTGGAAGAGTCGGCGGAAGTTTTCGCAAAAAATTAAATTTAATAATAATTTGAAACTGAAAGATGAATGGGGTTTAATCAAACACAGTTTGGGTAGGTCTTTTAAAACTAACATTTATTTTATTTAAATATACTAATATACCCAGTCTTGACAAAAAATAAAAATTCTTTAGAAAAAAAATTAAAATTAAGTAGGTAGGTAGGTATTTAAGAATAATAGGTAAACCAAAAATAATATTACTCTACTATCACATAGGTGTCTTTAAAAATAGCATTTATTTTATTTCAATATATTTTTAACAAAGAATAAAAATTCGTTTAAAGAAACAAACTAAAACTAAGTAGGTTAGTTTTAAAAAAAATTCACAGTCCTTCACAAAGATGCAACCGGGGGAGACATTGAAAATGCCGAAGCAAAATGCAACGCTTACTAAATTTGAGATCTGAGAAAACTCATAATTGTGTGGAAATATAATAGTTGATAGAAGTTTGGGTGAGATCATGTTAGATTACGTAAGTTAACTTTACCAAAATATACTAAATAAATGCATATTACTTGAAGTTTCGATATTTTTTACAATTTATAACGTTATAAGTATGCTTGAAAAAGCAAAAGACCATTTACATTCGATTTGTTTGACATTCCTCAATCTAACGATATGAGACACGACTAGTCTGTCGTGAGAAACTAAAAGTCACCCTCACCCACTCTTAACACAATCTAATGTAAAAAATTACTTTTGGCAGATTTCGTAAGTTTAGTTTACCAAAATATACCACATAAATGCATATTACTTCAAGTTTCGATCATTTTTACAATTTATAACATTAGTGGTGGTTGTAAAAACTGCATTCGATTCGTCTTTCAATCCCCGATCTAACGCGGTTAGTGTCACTTAGTATCAAACTTTTTAGTCATTTGAGTCCGTTCCAATACGTTATAATCAATTTTAATAGATTTGGTTAGGTTTGGTTAATCGTCTAACCAATTTTCGGTTAGTTTCACATCGTCACAACTTTTTTGACTTATTTGAGCCGGTTCCGTTACGTTATAATCAATTTTAATAGATTTGGTTAGTTTTGATTTATTAGTCATCTAATCAACTTTCGGTTAATTTCACTTAGTCTCAACTTATTTCAGTTATTTGTGTCGGTTTCGAAACGTTATAATTAACTTTAATAGATTTGGTTGGTTTTGGTAATCAACTTTTGATTAGTTTCATTTAGTCTCAAGTTATTTCACTTATTTGAGCTGGTTCTGATGCGTTATAATCAATTTTAATTAATTTGGTTAGTTTTGGTTAGTCGCCCAATCAACTTGCGGTTAGTTTCACTTAGCCTCAAATTATTTTAGTCATTTGAGTCAGTTCCGATACGTTATGATCAAGTTTAATAAACTTGGTTTCTTTTGGTTAGTCGTCTAATTAATTTCCTGTTAGTTTCACTTAGTCTCAAGTTATTTTACTTTTTTGAGCCTGCTGCGATATGTTGTAACCAATTTCAATAGATTTGGTTAGTTGTCCAATCAACTTTCGGTTAGTTTCACTTAGTCTCAACTTATTTTACTTATTTAAGCCGGTGCCGACACACTATACTCAATTTTAGATTGTTTAGATTTGGTTAATCGTCTAATCACGTTTCGGTTAGTTTTACTTAGTGTCAACTTATTTTAGTCATCTGAACTGGTTCCGACGCGTTATAATTAATTTTAATAGGGTTAGTTATTTTTGGTTAGTCGTCCAATCAAGTTTCGGTTAGTTTCACTCAATCTCAACTTACTTTAGTCATTTGAACCGTTTCCGATACGTTATATAACAATTTTGATAGATTGGGTTAGTTTTGGTTAGTCGTCAATTCAAATTTCGATTAGTTTCAATTCTCAACTTATTTTACTTATTTGAGCTGGTTCCGATCCGTTATAATAAATTTGATTAGATTAGGTTAGGTTTGGTTAGTCGCCCAATCAACTTTCAGTTAGATTCACTTAAAATCAACTTATTTTAGTCATTTGAACTCGTTATGATAGCTTATAATCAATTTTAATGGATTTGGTTAGTCTTGGTTAATCGTCGAATCAACTTTCGGGTATTTTCACTTAGTCTCATTTTATTTTAGTCATTTGAGTAGGTTCCGATAAGTTATAATCAATTTTAATAGATATGGTTAGTTCTGGTTTGTCGTCTAATCAAGTTTTGGTTAGTAGTCTAATCACTTTGGGTTAGTTTCACTTAGTCTCAACTTATTTTAGTCATTTGAGTCGGTTCCAACAGGTTATAATTAAGTTTAATAAATTTGGTTAGTTTTAGTTAGTCGTCTAGTCAACTTCCGGTTAGTTTCACTTAGTCTCTACTTATTTTAGTCATAATCAACTTTTGGTTAGTTTCACTTAGTCTAAACTTATTTCACTTATTTGAGCTGGTTCTGATACGTTATAATCAAATTTAATAGATTTGGTTAATTTTGGTTAGTCGTCTAATCAACTTGCGGTTAGTTTCCGCTTCCTAGATATGTGGTTAGTTTCACTTAATCTCAACTTATTTTAGTCATTTGAGTCGGTTTTGATACGTTATAATCAAGTTTAATAAATTTGGTTAGTTTTGGTTAGTTGTCTAATCAACTTCCGATTAGTTTCACTTAGTCCCAAGCTATTTTACTTACTTGAGCCGGTTCCGACACGTTATAATGAGATTTAATAGATTTGGTTAGTATTGGTTAGTAGTAAAATCAACTTTCGGTTAGATTCATTTAGTCCCAACCTATTTTAGTCATTTGGAATGGTTCCGATACGTCCTAATCAATTTTAATAGATTTGGTTAGTCGGTTAGTTTTGGTTAGTCGTCCAATCAACTTTCGGTTATTTTCACTTAGTCTCAATTTATTTTCCTTATTTGAGCGGGTTCCAATACGTAATAATCAGTTATGAATAAACCGTGTCGTGACGTTCTCTAAAATTTTCCATGTCGTTATGCGTCCTTGGAAACTCACTGTCAAGAAACCAAAGTATTCATCTGAACCGGCTCCGATACGTTATAGTGAAATATAATGTTTCTGGTTAGTTTTCGTTAGTTGCCAAAATTCGGGTCGTTTTGGTTAGTTTTAACTTACTTTAATTTGTGTAACCTATTTCGATACATTTTAGTCCGTTTTGGTGCTTTTGGTTACTTTTGATTAGTTTTGGTTAGTCATTCAATCAACTTTGCGATATGTTACAACCAATTTTAATGTTTCTGGTTAATTTTGATTAGTCGCCAAAATTCGGTTAATTTGGGTTATTTTTAACTTACTATAATATTTTTAATCTGTTTCGATACGTTTTAGCCATATTTGGTGCTTTTGGTTAGTTTAGGTTAGGTTGGGTTAGGTTGGGTAGATTGTCGTGGGTAGTCGTTCAATCAATATTCAGTTAGTTTTAATTGAAGTCATTTCAAGCGGCGCCTATACGTTATAATCGAATTTAATGTTTTTGGGTTGTTTTAGTTAGTCGCCAAAATTCGGTTCGTTTTGGTTAGTTTTAACTTTCTTTAATATTTTTAATCTGTTCCGTTACGTTTTAGTCTTTTTTTGGAGCTTTTGGTTACTTTCGGTTATTCGTTGAATCAACTTTCGGTTAGTTTCAGTTAGTTCCAATTTATTTTAGTAATTGGAGCCGGATTCGATAGGTTATACACAATTTTAATTGTTATGGTTAGTTTTGGTTATTCGCCAAATTTCGGTTCCTTTGAGTTAGTTTTAACTTACTTTTATTTTTTTAATTTGTTCCGATTCACTTTAACCCTTTTTGCGCTTTTGGTTACTTTTAGTTAGTTTGGGTTAGTCGTTCAATCAATTTTCGGTTAGTTTCAGTTAGCAATAAGTTATTTTTGTCATTTGATCCGATTCCATTCTCAGAAACAGCGTAACACGATTCTCACGTATATTACGCGATGTGCCAAATGTAGCATGCACTTTTTCGTGATTTGATACCCCATAATAAGAAAACAAAAACATTTCCAATGTTAAAATATAACAGAATTATATTCTATTAACATACGGATGTCTTATTTTGTACCTACCTACTTAATTATTCAATTTAAACGTATTTAAAAATATAATTATGCTTAAATTTGTGTGGCTTAGCCTAGTGCGGCTGTCATATAGCACATACTGAAAGTGTACCCTAATTTACGTACGCACAGAGCCAATCAGAATCGCTGAGTGGCCAAATTTGAAATACTAGTTTATCCATGTATTTACGGTGCAATGAATTGCTTTCAAGTGGTGTAGTGGTCCGATGCTGTGCCTGTGATACGGCGGCCCGGGCTCGATTCCTATCGGTGTTTTTTTACCGGTTTTGAGGATATGTTTGTAAAAAGTTTTTTCTTAATGTTGGGTATGTCTTGGGTTAGTTTTCGTTGGTTGCACCATGCGTGAAGTGTAATATTAGACATTCTAAAATAATAAACAAACATTTCGGTTCTGATGGGCAGTGTGCATTTTGTAAATTAGAGTATTCTCATTCTGAGCCTTTGAAAATTGTCGCTATCTGAATTGTCGAGCCAACGGTAATTCCTTCGCGGGCTCGGAATTGATCTGTTGATCAGATAGGTATTTGTTTGGATCGGATCAGATGGGAACTGATCCACAAAATTTGTTGGATCCGCCCTACTAACCACTGCATCACTAGACCTGTTGAAAGCAAACCGCTGGCCCGTGGAGACGTCAACTGACGCGTGCGCACTTGTCTTATTGGTTTATAACTCTGATCGCTAGAGGCGAGTTAGTTCAAGGGTTAATAGAACATTTGAACGTTAGCAAATCAGTATAAATATTCTTCTAAAATCAAATATCCTGCCGTTAGAATAACTTTGTTATTAATATTAATCTAATTTAGAAATTAATTACACTCCTCTAAAAAAGTATCGGATAATTTTCGCTCAAATTTCAGTAGGTAATCAATTTAATCTTTAATATAAAAATAGCAAATAAAATAGAAATTTAATAGCCTCTTAATTGGATATTGATATTCTGTATTAATGGGTGAATGGGTAAATAAGGCATACTTTAATGTTTCAAGGTTATATTAATCCTAGTATAATTGTCAGTTATCGTTTTTATATTGTATATTCTCTCTAATTCCCTGTTAAAAACATTTTATTTTTCGTAACGTAATTTTTCCAGAGTAATAGAACATTTAAACGAAATCAAATCACCATAAATATAATTTTAAAAGCAAACGGCCTATCGTTAGAATAAGCTTGTCTGAACATTTGTATACCATTTTGTTATTAATATTAATCTAATTAAGAAATTTATTATTCTCGCTAAAAAGTATTGGACAATTCTCACTCAAATTTTAATAATTAATTTAAACTTTAATATAAAAGTAGGGGTATATAATGGATTCATAATTCCGTATTTTTATTCTGTAGTAATGTGTTTTCTCCAGAATGTAAATTTATCAAAATTGAAAATTCATAAGATTGAATCATTGCAAATAAGGCATCCTTTGTTCCTTTGAGGTTATATTTACTCTTGTATAATTATTATATACTCGTTTTTATATTTTATATTCTCTATAATTTCCTGTTCATCGATAATCGATATATAAGAACATTTTATTTTCTGAATCAGAATTTGTGACGTATTTTAAGGTAAATTAACCCCTAATTTAAATTAATTTCAAATATCCAATAATCCACGCGTATGACATATTATTAGTATGAACGTACAATTGCAGTGAATTGCATTAAAAAATTAAAGAAATTTCTTAAAAAATAATTGCGGCGCCATGCTATTAAAAGTGAATAAAGTAAAATTAACCAAATGCATCAAATTAATTCTAATCAAAGCTTCAGAAATAACTGAAGCTCAAATTTAGATTTTAAGGCATATTTGGACCCCGTTATGCAATAGAAAACCAACCGACAAATTTTTGTAAATCGAGATATTAGCAAGTATCCCTTATTATCGTTATGCAGCAAGGGATTAAACATTTGTGCAATCTGTGGGGCAATAGTTCCATCTTGCAAACCAAAATTATATGCAGTATAGATTTTTTTATAAAGAACTAAATACATTTGGTGTCTTATTGCAAAACGTTTTTTTCATTAAACAAAGCCAAGGCTACTAGTTTCCATTTTTCGAGTTTCATGTTTAATGCTTGTAGGATAAACGTTTTAAACCTAACTTATTGCAGCTGTTATATTAGTGTGTCAAAAATGACTTTAAAAACACCGAAAAGTTAGAAAAAGAAATAGTCAATCGAAAAAAAACTTGTGATAATTAAACTTAACTGGCTACAAATGAAGGAGATTAAGCTTTTAAAAGGGAAAACATATAGCATTTTCATAAAAATAGATTATAATGGCAATATTGATTACAAAGAAATAATAAATAAAAAGGGCAACATGACCAAACTAATTTTTCCCATTTTTCAAAACCGTTATAGCCAAATGGTAAGCCAGTCGCGGAAGCAAAAACAAATAATATTACATTCTATTTACATCTAATACCTGCATCAGATCACCACTTTCATACGAACCTTACAGGAAATCCATCTATGGAGGAGGATATAGATGGATTTAATGGCGGATTGGATTTAGAGTTAGATAACTAGTTTACCGTTATGTTTTGTATTTTTTAAAGTGTTTTGTTCTTGTTCTGTAACCTAAGAGTTTATTTTTCTATTAATCAATATAGAATCAAGTGTTTTTTTTTAATTTACTGATATATTTTACCATAATATTTTATGTTCCATTAGCTTAGTAAGACAACCGACGTCCTCAAAATCACTATCAGTTTTATATTTTTAAGTTTAGAGTGTATTATATCATAAGAGTTATTTTTTTTCACCAAGTGCTTACTGGTAATGTGTTTTACCGAAATATTTGGTATTGTGTTAACTATGTTCCTTTCAAAATCAGAAATACCAAAGTTGTAGTTAAGCCATAGAGAACCAGGTGTTTTTTATATTCTAGGAAATGCTTTTTTTAATTTTTTTTAGAAGAGCTGGTTTCCTTATAAATGTTTAAATTACCTATTATTTTTTAATAATAAATATGTGTTTTTAATGAATATTTCAGTTGAAAATTTTAATAGTTCTTCTTAGTTTTCTCCAAATAATGTAAATGTAGGTTGGTTTCTTGTTGCTAAACGGCATCCATTTATTAACGTGTTTACTTTAATTATTTGTGTCATAAATACAATCCAAGATTACTATGCCAATCTTTTGTTTACTCCAGGGCGTGGTTTTACTGCAAGGCATGCCATGAACACATAAAGGACGAAACTCTAATAAAGAAATGCAAATGCAAAAATTGTAAGTATAACTTTTATTCTATTTACCTAAAACTGTTTAAATTATATTAAATGAAATAACTGTAACATTATTAAATTTTTACACTTACGCATTCTGATACACAGACACATATTATAGAAACTTATGCCACTTTTAAATAACTTATACTACACGGTCTTATACATACTATACTTCTCGATATTTCATACTCTTAATGTTTTTGTGCCTAGAAGAATAGAACCACTTGAAACTACGCCAGAAAATGCAATAAAATTAAATTTACCCATATTTTTATTTGGTTTAAAATAACCCAGTTCATTGGATTGAACATTGGGTTTTCTGTATCATAAAAAATATAATAATTATTAAAAAAAATTGTAGGCAAAAGTGGTTTTACTCGTCTAGGCCACTTAAATTTAAATATAAACCCTTCAACCCGATTTAAAATTTCGTTTCTGATGACTTTTAGTGGCACAACAACGTAACTGGTCCCACGATCTAGGTAATAATAAATTAATGATCTATATATTGACTCTAGATCGGTCTAGATCTTGCCTGCGGATCAACTCCATTTTGTTTATTATTCTCGATTTATTATACCCTTAATTAGTATTATATATACTTACACCCCGAATAAAATAAATAATGAGAAATGCTTCAATAACATGTTAATTAGAAAGTTAAAAACGCAAGGTAAAGGCCTTTGGAATTATTTTATTTGGGGTCGTTTGCTACATTGAAATTTACTGTTACCTTATGCATTCAAACCACACATATTTATATTCTCCTCCTCACTAATTAGTCCTCTCTTAATAAAAGTTGTGTAGTTTTTATCATTACAACTTTGATTTCAAATTTAAACATTTGTAGATTTTCACAAGTTGCACATTTTTTTTAATAAAAATCTTTACTACAATTTTTATACTCTTAAAAGCTGTGAAATCGCTGACCAGTTTTGCCTGTCTAACGGAATGTATATTGACACACATTCTGTACCCTTTTGCACATTAAATGCATGGCTAAGTTGACATCCCTATTTCTTGACAATTTTTTTTATCATATTATCTAATTCACTATCTATAAACACGTACGCTGTATCTTTTCCCAAATATGAATTTGGACATGAGGATATCATTATAAAGTAAATTATGCCAGTGGATTGACTTTTTCGTTACGATCACTTTTATGTATACATGCTGCCACGTCTCTTTTTTCATTTGGTCGAATTTTATTTAATATCGTGCTAAATATATTTATTGTGAACTTCCTCACATTAACGTTCAACAACATAGTTTAAATTTTAATAGGCATACCTATATCTATATGGCTCAAAACTGCTGGAACTTCGAAGTGCAAAGGAATTTTTTGGTATAATTTTAAACCTAAATATCGTAAAGAATACAGAAGATATTCATTGAGCGTCAGCATACTACGGCCCATTTTATGGTCTTTAGGCCTGGCTTAGAGTGCTATGTAAGGGCCCCAATTCCTGCGTAGATGGTAAATAGAACAATGCAATTTTTATCAAAGTTCGTGGTAGCAATTTCTTTTTACCAGTGACACTGTTGTAATTTGCCAATTTATAGGTTCTGGGATAATTATTGTAGTTCTAGATAAATTAGGACTTGATAATGTATTTATTCGAAACCTATATTTTTTAGTGTTAGAGGAGAATTATTGCTCATTTTCATGTTTTGTAAATTAATATTATAAACAGCGTTGAGAAGCAAGTAAAGTTTCAATTTTCAGGATATTACATGTATATTTTTTTAAATAGCAGCACTTTCTTGGTGCCGCCGTAGAAGACATTTTTTGAAATACATACAATGTAAGTTTTTAAAACTCAACCAGAACATCTAGAAAGACTTTTTGTTTTTGTTTTAAGTCGTTTATTTGTAAAAAATAAAAATTGCTTACAGATGATGGGCAAGTGAGAACGAGGAACGCGGCCAAAATTTACACCAGACTGGTGGACAAGTTTTTACGTGATTATATATTAGTATATATTATTATCTATACGAGGTAATTTATTAAAAGGAGATAAATTTATATTGATAAAATTTCAATGGTTTAACTTAAAATTGAAAGCTAATATTTAGAGTTATTGGTTCGAATAAGCGATTAAGAAAAAATATTGATTGTATGTAGCTGGTGTCTTTTTTATATTCAGTTCTAAAGAACTGTTCAATGCATCGATAGAAAATTGGAAAAGCAAGTTAAACCAAACTAACTCTAACTGAGCTCGACAACTATTAGTTCTGCCATTTTCATGCAACCTGTAAAATAGTTTCAAAACATAAAATCTTTTGCGTGTTAGCAGTAAATCAAAGTGAAATTACGTTGTAAATAAACAAATTTTCTCTACCGTCTTTAAATGGTTGAATGTCACAGCATATTCAAGATGAAGGCTGACGAGGCCGCCATATAAGATTTTAACAGCTTCAAGTTCATGAAAGTCATGACAAGACAGTCTAAGGAATCCCTATATTCCGTATGTAGGTATGTACTTTTCTAATAGTTATTGCGGGAACCGCTGCAAAGGAAGCAAGGATTTTCTCTTTGACTTCAGACCGTGCATGAACAGGATTAATTGCGAGTTCTGGACGCCGACGAACAGATTCAGTCTCTCTGATACGACTATATGTACGGCTCTGGAATTCGGCGGTTTAGAAACCGGTCTTGGTATTCTTTTTATGGCAGTGGCACACACACTAAAGGGAGATCCTGTGGCGCTCGATGAGCGGTGTGTGTGCGAAGATGTTGATTGACACGGTTCTTGAATAGTCGTAGATTGTAATTAAGGGCGGAGACAGATGTCCTGGAAGTGAGTTCCACAGTGATGCAGTGCGCCAGACAAAGGAGTTCTTGTAAAGCAATTTTTTAGGTGTTTCCGGTTGTACGACGAGCTGGTGCGCGCTTGCCGTCTGTCGTGAAAGTATCTGTAAAACAGGGACATCTCGGCCACATGTCTGCGGTGTTCCAGACTGTCCAAATTTCGGGTGAGCTCGGAGTCGCCGACGAGACGCACAGCACTCTTCTAAATGGAATCCAGCAGCTTTAGGGTGTGTCTTTTTTATGGTAGTGGCCCACACACTAAAGGGAGATCCTATGGCGCTCGACCAGCGGTGTGTGTGCGAAGATGTTGATTGACCACCAGTGTGGTGCAGCACCCCAGATGTGTGAGCAATATTCTAGGCACGGTCTTATTTGCGTACTGTAGAGCAAGAGAAACTGCTGCGGGGTATACAGTTTTTTGTTGCGAAATACCGCACCATGCTTCTGGGAGGCTGATTTTGCGGTGTTAGCAACGTGGTCAGGCCAGGACATATTGCTGTTGACCGAGACACCAACAGTCCGATTGACGAGGAAGAAGGAATGGTCGATCGTACCGTAATGATGTCAGGGCCCGCCGTATTGGCCCTCTTGGTAAACGTGGCTGCTTGGTTCATTGCTGCATTGAACTGGACCAAATTTCTGTCGCCCCAAGTTTGAACATTCTCCAGGTCTTGATTAATTGCTGTAATCTGCTTCTGTCTGCGGTGATAAGTCTCAGTCGCTGATAAAGGTTTTTTTGATCTAAAGTGGGAGACAAGGGTACTGTCATCTGCAAAACTGTAAACAGGATTATTCGTTTCGGTCAGCAGCATTAATATAGATGAGGAACAGAATTGATGAAAATATTGCGCCCTGAGGCACGCCTGCGTTTGCGTTAATGATGAATGTGACTGAGATGTGTCCATCAACTGCAACGTGAAGAGATCGGTTCTTAAGGAAACTGGCAAGCCAGCTGCAGAGAGAGGCTGGCGGTCCGAACGACGGCAGTTTGTTGAGCAGTCCGCCATGCCAAACTCTGTTGAATGCCTTCGAAATATCCAAGGCAATCGCTCGAGACTCTCCGTAGTCCTCAATTGCCCTACTCCGTATATGAGTGGCATAGGCCAATATATCCCCTGTCGATCTCTCTTTGCGAAAGCTGTATTGACGCCGTATAAACGCTTATCTAGGAAAGCATTCCCGTCAGCTAAGTAAATTAGGCCAACGTACTCTTTATTACTAAAACTAGCCATTGTATTGTAACGAATTTCACAACCTTCTCAACTCAATGTGAATAATAATAGAACTATGTACTTAGTTAAATAATTAAGACCGACACTAATGGACGATATGACACAGTTAAAATCTGGTGAAATTTTGCCTGGTTTATCCAGCACCTACAACCACAAAATGTTTTTTTCTTCAAACGTGAGTAAATCCGTCATTACTCGACTGTGTAGGCGGCCGTGAAGTTTCGTTTTTCCTCCGCCGGAGCTTTACTTTTCACTTTTCCGCCGGCGGAGGTAAAAGTGTTACCATAGCAACATAGATACAATACAAACAGACAGCAAAATAAGCGTCAACAACTCAAGATTTATTAAACTACAATTTGTATTTATCACTCAATTTGTGACTGCATTTCTAAAAATCACTAATTTAGGAACAAATTGGTTATTATTTAATCGAACTTACTCAACAACTGCTTATCAATACGGAATTAAAACGCAATCGGAGACGCAATCTTAAAAAATAAATATTGTTGACAGTGTCCACTGACAGCTTGATGTTATTTTATTCACCGACACCGGTCTAGGCAAGGCCACCTACGACCGTGGTCTAAGCCGCCTTGCGAACCCATTTATCTTTAATAATAATTAGATATTATTACTATTAAAAAGAGATGTTTTTGCATTAATTTGTCGACATTTGAAGAAAAACAGCATATTTTATTTGGAGGAAAAGTTACTTTTCATGGCTTGCTCTCTATTACCAGCCTCACTCCGTTCGGCTGTTAAACACGAGCGCGCCATGAAAAGTATCACTTTTCCTCCATATAAAATAATATACTATTTTATAGAATAGCAAACACTGCAGTAAACTTAAAAAGGCCGGTGCGAATTTTTAAAAATTAAATGTCGAAATTATCTAAATTTCCCTTTAGTGGACGTAGACAAGCCTACATATTGCCAAAGCATATAGATCTTTTGATTTGCAGCTACGATTATTTACAATTAATATACATAAACAACAAAAAATATATAAAAAATGCAAACATTGCGATTATTTTGAAAACGGTGACACTTAGTATAAGACTATTCTTGGTTCAATTGATTTTTAAATGACCCTCTTTTACCGCCTTTTTTAGTTTTCCGCACTATTTGCCAAACGCCCTGTATAAGTACAAGGTGACTCGAATTCGAGTCTATGTATAAGGATCTCGAAAACTGTAGGAGATACAGTGTCGGTCAAACTAGTGCAAAATTGTGCATTGAGATGCCTAACAATAAGCCGTTTAGAAAGTTTCAAAATTCCGAGTGTTTCCGGAGATATCCGCAAAAAAACAAAATTTTTAAAAACCATTTATTCTTTCCCTGGGCTTATTTAAAAACGGATTTCAAATTGAATTGCACTTTGCATTGCCTATTTGTCCGCTCTATAGATTGGTGGTATCCAGTTCAGAATCCTACGTTTTGTCCTCAAGGGGTCATCATCAACTTCCTTTTGTAGATACGATTTTTCTATCGTTTTTTAGGTCATGTTGGCGTTATTAATATGAATATGTGTTTTTAATTCATTTCATTCACTTTATATATATATAT
>MU182203.1:320543-338406 GCA_016904865.1 Pissodes strobi
ATTTTTTTTTAATTACATATTTTGCTTTGGCTTAGTTTAAGTTACTTTTGAAATGTTAATAATCTCCAAAGATTTTAAATTGTTTTTTTATGTTAAGTGGATAATTGGAGCCTTTATTTTTAATAAAAATAAAAAATAGTAAAATTAAATAAACAGGTTCGTTTATTTTTTCCTCCAAAGCAAAATTAAGATTTAAAAAAAAAAATTAAGAATGAAAATAAAAAAAATTAAACATATATTCATATTAATAACGCCAATATCCAATATCATCTGAAAAACGATAAAAAAATAAAGTTCGTATTTAAAAAAAATGTTGATGGTGATCCCTTAAAGACAAAACATCGGATTACAAGCTGGATACTACCATTGAATAGAGTGAAAAAAGTGGCAATGCAAAATCCAATTTGAAATCCGTTTTTAAATAAGCTCATGAGGAAAAGAAATAAAACGATTTTTCAATATTTCGGTTTGTTTCGGATATCTCCGCAAATACTCGGAATTTTCCAGCTTTTTACGGCATATAGTTAGCTTTTACTTATTTTGACATTCGATCTTTATTTTTCTCCATAGCTTACTTGAACTATATTCAAAAAAATAAAATTATACAGGTAATTTTATAAATCATTCTGCATAATTGCTTTTTATGGATAAGAATAAGCAAACAGTTTTCCACCATTCATCCTTATCACCTCCTCCTATAAAAATTTGAAAAAATTCTCCTGGTGTATAATTTTTTTTTAAAACATGAAATGGGACAATTATTGCCTTCTCACCGTAAGTAATTTTTTGTCTTCTAAAATGTCGTATTTCAATAAAACTTCGATAATAATTATTCAAAATCCTTAAATTTGTAATTTTTTTCAACTGATATATATTTCTTCTAAAACCTGGAAAAAAGTGAAACATTATATTTTAAAAAACCGTTACAACTATGAAATCTGATAAAAATTGTATTGCTTTATTTACAACTAGAGGAATTAGGACCCTCACAAAGCGCCCCGAGATTCTGACCTTCAGACTATAAACTGTGATTTGCAGAAAATCGGATCCAATTATTCATTGTATTGATTCGGCTATTCAGATCAAAATTTAGATCAAAAATTGTGTTTATGTATTTTGACATTCTATGAGTTTATTTTAACGACACCATTATATTAATATTGGTTATTTTATTTAAGATATTTTTTCATTTTCCTACTACGGAAATTGATGTTAGTGTTTATTTTAAAATATATAGAACTTAAACCTTTCTTTGATATTTCAAAAACTACAACTACATAACTCTCAAAATAATAAGTTGCTAAGCAAATATATGATGTATGGTATCGTTGGAGAGATAAATAAATGATAAACCAGCAGTCAAATAGTGTATAGTGTGCTCTATTAAAAAAAAATCAAAAGATAAACATTTCACCAAAAAATGTACTACATAAGAATAATTGTTAAACTTCTTTATCTACCTTTAATAGTCGATATACAACCACGCAGCTAACAAACTATCAGCGTAAATTTAGCTCGAAGATACATTCAATTTAATTTTTTTCTCAATTAAATATATTTTTTAGCTTATGTGTGATCTGGTAAATGCTAGTGCACTGATATATATATAAATTTTGGTATACCTTTTCTAGTATGACTATAAATAATTAGTATAGTAGAAATCTAAAACTAAAAATAAACAGTACAATTTTATGATTTTTAAAATTATGTGAACTGCTAGGGTATATCTATCTCATTAATTGATGGCAGTAGAGATTCAATCAGAGCCCGAATTTATTTACAATTTAAACCAGCATCATTGTATTTAAAAGTTTCTTATTTCAAGCTAAATCTCTTTATAGCATATTATTTTCTATATTCGATTAAAATTTAAATATACCAATCTGGCATAATTTATTTAAAAGTTTTAGTAAAAGCCTATTAGTTAAAAAAAAATACATTTTCTTTATATTTTCGAATCACGTGCAACTTCCCTCACTGGTAATTTGTAAAAAAATCATTATCATCTTTAAATAATACAACTGTGTTAATTTTTTCATGCGAACGATTCAGACTTTTTAGCGAGATTGTGTATTTTGAAATCTGCAAATATGGGGATATTTTTGATGAAATTGATAGATGCTCGTCATTTTTTGTATTTGTTTATTTTTGTATTTTTAAGTGTTTATCTTCTGAATGAAGATAAGTTTTTGGTTTTTTCGATTTTTGCAGATGTCGGAATGATCATGATGCAAACAGGCATGGTCAAACAAGGCCTTAACTACCAAAGATACCTTGATGGTAGGCCAACGTTAAAATCCATTGCTTTTTGCTTAAGTAATCGGTGTACTATTTTTAATTTGTTACTGTGACGGTATAACTATGGTTAACAGAATGATAAAATAACACCTAAAACAAAAAACTAACGCTATTCTTTTTACGCTAATAATTAATTTAAATAAATTAATAAATCTTATTTGGCACTTATATTTTCACATGTCATATAATCCCAGCATGTTTAATATAACATCATACAAAGATAATCATTTTCTCTAATACTCTAATAGATATCCTCGTTATAATGGAATGTTTCAGATTAATTACATCTAATTGCATTTTTGTTTTCCAAATTTCAGATTCTTTTTAAATGTTTAACACATTGTGTTGTGCGGAGATTTGGAAAAATTTGTATTTTAAAAAAATAATACTTCTATTCACTCTCATAGCCTTTTATTGTGAAGAGATAATCTTTCTTTCCGGAAGTATTTGACATAATACGTTTATTCCTTTTATATACAAGGGTGCGAGGAAGCAAGATATCTCCATTTCCACAATAAAGGGGAAAGTAATGTTTGTATGAACATTGTGTGGACCTTCTAAACCAAAATAATTTTGTATATGGTTGACAACCAACAACAAAATTACGTATTTTTGTTAAATGGCATAACCTATGAATTATAAAATTTTATAATACAACGAAAAATTTTTTATAGTACGTTCTATACCCAAATTCAATTTTTTGTCGGAAAATTGACATTTTGGGCAATTTGAAATGCTCTACAATATAAACGGTTTGATTTAGAACAAAACGGCTTGCACTTCCCTATCTTAGATTTTAATACACGAACTTCTAACTTTCACTTCCGGTTTAGCCGTATGCCACATTGTTGCTCTTAGCAGATAGATTATTAAATACTAAGATAGGAAAGGGCAAGCCATTTTGTTCTAAGTCAAACTGTTTATATTCTGGAGTTCCCCAAAGCAAAGTATCCAAAATGTCAATTTGCATTAGCTAATATTTCAAAAAACAATTGAATTTAGGTATATGATATGTTATATAAAATATTTGTAAAATGTTTGGTTGTATTCGAAAATCGAATAATATAAAGGTCAAGTTATTTAAGGAAAAATAATTTTCACGCGCCACGCTTATTTGGACCACCCTGTATATATAAAATTATTTTAGAACTATATCCACACAACTTTTGTGTATACATTTTTCTCCTATTTATTATAAAGATGGAGATATCATGCTTCCACTCACTCACATTGTACGTTAGAGAAGGATTGAGATAGTCATCGAAGGAATCATATACATATTCACGACTCTATTCATATACATATTATATAAAGTCGTGGAAATACACCAAGTTAGAAGACCTATTATTAGTAGTGTAATGAAGATTAAACTAGCTGGCTGATTGTGTAACCAGAGTTAGTAAAAAGGAAAATGAACTAAGAATTGGAAAATAATTAAAGCGTGTGCAATTTACCTTTAATCCATATGTTTTTGAGTCAGTTTGAGTACCAAGGTTTAGTTTCAAGCACTAGTAACAAAACATTTATAATGTCAACAGTAAGAATATAATGTGAGTGGAGAATATCATTCATCCGAGTGTGCATTGGTAAAAGCATTTAAAGCATTTTATAGTATATCTGTTATTTATTTTTCAAAATCTTAGTATCATATACATTTACCTTTTATTCAATAAATAAATAATTTTCTATTTTGGCAAGGAACTTCTATACCCTAAGTATATAGGATGATAATTTGGTACTAATTGATTTCTAAACCACTTTTCCTTATCACGACAATCACCTACAGCTACAGTTTCAACAAACAAACATCAATTTTCAATGAACATTTCCATTTCCTACATAAATGATTATTTATCTTCCACCATCTCGTCTACTATCGAATACCTATGAAACCCTGTAATACTGAAAACTTTTGTTCCTTATGTAAACTAGGACTTATACTTCTACCATAAATTCTTGTGACTAGTTCTCCTAAACATAACACCAATTTTGTGAATCCGAGTATTCCACAGATAGTGTAATATATGATTGAGTGGTCTGCAAAAATTTTATAATGCTGTGAATCGGTTATCATGGAGTCTCATAAATTAATACACTGATGCACGTCAGATAAATGAGGGGCTTGTTTCTGTCTTGGAGGATGCATCTCTCACGAGTTTCCCAGAAAAATCTAAAGCTGTGATCTAATTATTCTAACAAAATTTGGTGACGAATCAAGAGCAGTAGGACGTGAACAGCCAAAATTTCTCAGAGAGCTGTGGAGTCAGTATGGCTCTGTTAAGGCTGAGCAGGCATACCTAAGACATAGAAGAAGTTACAGACGTTCTATTAAGCAAGCTACAATTGTTGCAAATGACCGTTTTATTTGTAACAGCAAATTCATCTAGGACAATGTGGTAGATTATCAATCAGCAAAGAGAGACCCATAGTAACCCCAAACCTCTCCATAACATAATATCGGAAGATTTGAATAATTTTTTCAAATATAGCTTGAAAACTAGTACATTCCATGTATCAAATCCGTGAATTATTCACTCAGTTACTTTGATAATTAACACTAGTAAATGAAGTAACATTAAATGAGGTTAGACAGATCGTTGATGATCTAAGAAATAAACTTAGTTGTGATATACGATATATGGTATTAATACAAAAATGATCAGGACCGTGAAAAATATATTGATTTCACCCTTGACAAAGCTAATAAATAACTGTCTTTAAAATAACACCTTTCCTGATCCCGATTTTTAAAAAAGATGGTTTATCCACCCCAGAAAATTATCGTCCAATTTCAATCTTGCCCATTATTTCAGAGGTGCTGGAGAAATCTATGACAGTCCAGATTATTGATTTCTTTGAGTCAACCAATTTATTTTATAGCATGACACCATTTGGCTTCAGGAGAAACAAAAGTATTGTCTTAGGCATATTGGATCTTGTGTCATCCATACTGGAGCCATTTCGTAACGTGCAGTTCACTTCCATTCTGTTCTGGGACTTGAACACGACGACTGAGTGCGTCAATTATGGAATTCTTCTCTGAAGGCTAAATACTACAAGGCTTGTCCTGACAGCATCAATGTTATACACTCGTATTGGCATTGCTGATATCAAGCGGCGAAGGTCTTTTGGTTGCAGTCGACAAGGAGTGACATTATAATAGGGATTTCTTAAGATTTCATACAGAGGCCGGTCCTCTTTTTGATTTATATCAATGATCATCCTGACCAGAAAATAATCGCCAAATATCCACTCTTTGCCGACGACACCACGGTGTCTCTCTCTGCAGAAGTGCTGGATGCTTAGTTGGATGGGTCACTGAAAGCGCATCAGAGAGCTAAATTTTGGTTCTGTTCTAACAGGCTTTTCTGAATGCTGATAAAACAACACGAGTAATTTTCATAATGTAGCAAACGTCTCTGAAGAGGGGTTTTGGATCCAAGGTTGCTGTGGATAAATTACGTTGATGCTTGGCTCTTTGTGCTTTGGAATCTGCCTCGGTGTGTCTCTTCTGAGATAATTCGGACAGCTTATTTGTCATTGTTTATGCCCATGTTTCATATGCCATTCTTGCTTGGAGGCATACGGCTGAAGCATAGAGGGTACTTATGTTTATGATAGCTGAATTGGGATATTGTGATGACTGTGTGTGGGTGTTTGTGGAACTGTGCCTTGTCAGTACATATAACAGTGATTGATGTATGTGAGGGAAAAATAAGGGCAAGTTCAGGACATACGAGGGCATTCATGACCACAATACGCGTGGTAGGCAGACTATTGTCCCCTCATCCTAGCGCTTTAAAAGGTGCCAGAGCAGTATTCTATTTCTGATACTTTAGGAGGTTTTGCTACAATTATAATGAGTAGAGACACATATATTTATACTTACTGGATTGACCTGCGTAAATATTTATTATAATTTATATGAATAAACTATTACCATTACTACTAATTGGTCTGGATGAACTTCGAAATGCTGAGTACCGTTTGGTTTTATCATGATCTTATTGTAATATGTTAATTTCAACACACATTTTGTGAATTATGTCAAAGAAAATACTTTCTTTGATTATGTTCATCAGTGCATGGTTTTTGGACAATAATCGAGGGAAATTCTTCAGACTGTAAATTCCGCTGCACGTTCAATGCCGTTTTCCTTCTTGCTTCACAATGATAAAATTCGATTCAACAATATGACATTAATTAGTGATGATCTGATATTTTATCAATATTTGTTAATATCTAATTTCGACATTATTAATATTTTCTGGTACCTTTAATTACCTAAAGGAATTTTGCCTTGATGTATTTCCTGAACTTTACAAATCTAAGTAATACAAAAATGTATATGAAAATAGAAAAATAGGTTATTTTGGTACTTATATTTCAATTCTTGAACGAAAAACTTCGAAATAGCGTTGATATATAATTTTTACGCACATGCACGTTGTTGTTATCCTATAATAGTTAATGTTGGCGATTAATGACATTTTTGCAGCGGGCAGTGTGTTCTTAAATCAGATTTATTAGAATTTATAATTTATATTAACAGACCGAGATACCATAGCGAATTTGCTTCTACCTCATCCTCGCCTCGATAACTTATTGGTGCCACTGAGAAAGCCAAATGAGTGTTATTAATCTAAACAGATAATACAGGGAGCACTAATTGTCTCAGTTTTATTCGAGGAAAGTTACCTCTCCGGGGAATTGACATACGTATAAATTGCCTTACGAATAGGCCACAAATAATGATTTTTTAATGAAACTTCGTTAATACATAGTATTTTAATTGATTTATAATAGAAAACCGTAGTCAATTGCAGCTAGAAGAATTTTTAGCAACAATAAACAATATGCTATTATTTACTGTTTTAATATAGTAGTACAAAACGTTGAAAACAGTAGAATTATGTTTGGTGTGCGAGTTGCAGTATAGGCTCGTATATATTTATTGCAAAGAGGAAAAAAAATGTTCAAAATTATTTTCGCACTTATTGCTATGTTCTCAGGGTAACTTTGAGTGAATAAAGAGAAAATGTGCCGAAAAAGTGACGAACTTTTAATACATATAAATGTATAGCTCTTTCATTGCAACTGTTTGGTCTGCAGTATTTTGAAATACTGTTCTGTAATGTGTAATATGCAAAGTATATCTACTCTTTAAATTTTATTTTCCATACCAAGACCTTTCTTATGAAACTGGACTAACATTGTGTGGTCTACAAACGTTAAAATTGTGCAGAAAAAGGCCTTTTTATATTTCTCTATAAGATAGACAATGGTACAATTGATTGCGGATATATGTTGCACAAAATTTCTTTTCATGTGCCACTCAGGCCGGCCATACAGCTTCAATGTTTTTTGAAGAAACGCAAGTCATAATGCAATAGTCAATAAAATTATAATATTCGATGTTTTTTGCGACATGACATTTTGGGGGTCAGTCTGTCTGTCTTAAAAAGGCAACCAATGCTTCGAGAATGTGCAAATTAGGGCTCGGAATTGTATTCGAATAATTCGATTATTCGACTATTCTAAATTCGAATGTTTTGTTAATTATAAAAAATTCAAGAATGGAAAATGTAAAAATGGCAATTATTAATACAAAATAATAATTTCAAACCTTTTTTTCTTAACACGTTCCCTGCCGTCACGGTCTATAGGACCGAGAACGAAGTGTTCCAACTATAAAAACTCGGTCCTATAGACCGAGATAAAACGGTTCGCACACGCCAACTCGGTCTATAAGACCGAGATCGTTTAAAGGTTCCCGAGCGCCGCCGGTCTTTTCTTTAGTGCCAATAAGCATGCTAATAGACCGAGCCGGCCTGTGAGACAAGTTCGCACCTAGCAGTTTTGAGTTTTTTTAATTCTACTAATGTCAGTACAACATAGATATCTTACAATTTTTTTTCATATCTTCGTCTTTTATTTTAATTCATTGGCAAATGTTTTAAGTATCGAAAAGGGGTTCCTGATCAACCTCTAAAAATCTCAGAACCCAAACCTTACCGGAAATTTTTTTTGAGAAATTTGTCAAATATCGAAAAATATGCCTCCTAGAATGTATATAAGTTGAGTCGGCCTTACTAATCAACGTGGACCCCTGAAAGATTCGAACAACAAGCGTAAACGCGTCACAACAGATCAATACGGACCGCGGTACCGGACCGAGTGTCGCAAATCGAAGACGAGATCCTCCTGCGCCGACTCGGTCTATAGGACCGAGCTACAAAAAAAATATTTTTGAAGGCTAGAGGCGTTATTTTTCAAAATTTTCGCTAGAAGACTTTTAGTTATGCAATACTTTACTCAGTGGCGTTATTGGCCTGTAGGAACAGATTTCAAAAAAATACCGTGGCGTTATGGCCAAACAAGCAAATATACCTACGGCAGTGAACGTGTTAACTGTATATCGGAATCGGAAATTAGGGATTTCCGGATACCTACTTACTGAAACTTCTTTTCGTTAAATATTGTAAGGAATTAACGGGCCTTTTTATAGAGTTCCTGAGTTGAGTAAGGCAAAAATAAGTTGCTAAATGTCTACAACTTATTATTCTATGCCCAGTGAGGTAGATCCACTGAAAAATAACTCATTTCCAGCAAAGCTTCAGCCAGTCAGCATTAATTTATTGGAAGATAAAAATTGACGTCACTCCTGTAAATTGTGACGCAAAAGTTCATACAGCTCTGGATTTCATTTCGCGCCTTGGAGTAACAGGTCATGAAAATAATTATTAATATAATGCCCTTTAAATACTTGCTTTTTAAAATCTTATTCGGAAAATCGTGCCAATTTTGAACGAAGTCAGTTAATGAAATGAAATGAAATGAAATTAATTGAAATGTCAAATCATTTTGCCAAGAGCTCAGTAAGACAGAGAGCAGTAGGTGAGCAGTCTACGCAAAAGAATGTACCGCTAAAAGCTGCCTGCGCATGTAACGCTCAAAGCTGTCTAGGTTCGGCTATTTAACACGCATTCAGGTAAAATCGGCGTCGACTTCATCCAAACTAAACAAGAGAGAGAAAACAGTCAGCACACCGATTTCAGTTACCATAAACCTATTGTCCCATTCTTATTTTCATTGAAAACGGTTGCAAGTGAAAATTTGAGATTTGGCAAGTTTTTATGCAATACATGGGGGCCGCCGATGGTAAATCGGTTTTGACATTCACATTTTCAGTTTGGAGTTATTAGGTCAAATTTGCGATTTTTCAAAATTTCACATTTATCGCCATAACTGTCGAAAAAATTAAACAATTTTGATGACATTTTATGGACAAGTACCTTTTGACGGTCTTCTGGAATGTTGGCGGAAATCGGAAAATGGCGAGTATTTTCGACCGAAAAAACTGAGACGACCGACAGTTCGGTAGGGAATTTCTAGAAGTAAATTCGAAAATGTTGGGAAAATGTGGAAACATCGATTTTTATGTTAAAAAATTAAGGATTTTTTTTTCTCGCATAGTATTTTTTTTAGAAAAACCGATTACTTGATGAAAATCTACACCAACAACCTCGGAAATGATGTTTTTTATACAGGGTGAGCACGTTCAATTTAAACTTCTCGCCATATTTCATTTACTGTAAAATCGAATAATCTGAACTTTACAGCTTAATTTTTCGAAAGTAAACAAAAAAAAGGTGTATGCTAAAAACCGCACGACAGAAGTGAAAACTTCAGTAGAGCGATATTAAAAACTATATAAAATTAAAACCATTTCACACGCACGGTAGAAGTGAAACCACAAAGTTAAACCAAGCGGTCACCCATCCAAGTAATAACCATGCCTGACGTTGCTGAACTTCAGTGGTCGGACGACAACTACTTTTTTCTTCAAACGTCAGTAAATCCGTCATTACTCGACTGTGTAGGCAGCCGTGAAGTTTCATTTTTCCTCCGCCGGAGCTTTACTTTTCACTTTTCCGCCGGCGGAGGTAAAAGTGTTACCATAGCAACATAGATACAAACAAACAACAAAGCAAGCGTCAACAACTCAAGAATTATTAAACTAAAATTTGTATTTATCACTCAATTTGTGCACTGCATTTCTAAAAATCACTAATTTAGGAACAAATTGGTTATTAACTTAATCGAACTTACTCAATAATTGCTTATCAATACGGAATTAAAACGCAATCGGAGACGCAATTTTATAAAAATAATTATTGTTGACAGTATCCACTGACAGCTACACTGACAGCTTTATGTTACATTACTATAGCAACGACCTGTGCCTATTCATCGATACCGGTCTAAGCCGCCTTGCAAACCAACTTATCTTTGATAATAATTATTATTATTACTATTAAAAAGAGATATTTTTGCATTAATTTGTCGACATTTGAAGAAAAAACAGCATATTTTATGTGGAGGAAAAGTTACTTTTCATGGCTTGCTCTCTATTACCAGCCTCACTCCGTTCGGCTGTTAAACACGAGCGCGCCATGAAAAGTATCACTTTTCCTCCATATAAAATAATATACTATTTACTTTTATCCTTGGAAAATATGTAACAGCTGTATACTGTGTTCTATCTCATTGTTTCCCTCTGCCAGTTCATTCTAGTTATGGGCAAATTGTGTATCGAGATAAAAAAACGTTCTCCCTAGAAAATTCTGCAGCTCCTTTATTGGCCACGCCAATGGTTTATTTGGGTCACATTGTAAAACATACAAATTACTCTGTTTTACTATATTCAAGTGCCTCTGTAACTATCATTTACTGAAATATATTAGTGGAGTCGATACTTGTTCTAATGCACTTTGTAAGATACTTTTACAAGAAAAAACTGGTTCTGTTTTTGGCACACTCTTTTTTTCCATAGAGAACATATTTTTTCTTTTGCTTATTTTTGATGCACTATTTTACTTTGCGGGCCATCGGCATAATTACTGGGCTGTACCTCGTTCAAACCTTGTTCGTCTTCTTCAATTCTTCCTCGGCAACATCATTTCCATCTAATTAGGATATGTCGTTCATATCACTTTCGCTGAAAATAGTCTTCAGCATTTTGAAGATGGCGTTTTAATATTTTAGGATAATTTCTTTTACTTCTCGTGCCGTAAAATGAACCAGAATTCATCTCGCCTATAATCAAATCACTATTGTCCGGTGTAACTTTGAAGTAACATACCTAATTTATTGTAAATTCTTTATATATCCATTTATTGAACTAGCCTAGATACTTTGTTATTGTTTCTTGGAAAGTTACTTTCACCAAACACTCTTTTATTTATGTGTGATTAGTTTGTCCATGCAAATATTTTTTTTAACATTTTTTTTCTTGATTTTGGGCATGCCTTGGGTTAGCGATGGCCGCTCGGGTTCAATTCTCGTCGGTGGCAAGATATATTTTTTGTTTAGTATAACCTTATGCTATGTTATTATGTTGTTTTATTCAGTAGTTAAGACTTCATATTCATATTAATTAAACAGGCGCGTCGGTCGAATAATGTATTTTATTAAACACACGCGCCCGCGCCGCGTCCACAAAATATCTCCCTTGTGACCTCGTCGGATAGGACAAATAGTATATATTACGAAACCATAGCAACAGATGGACCAATAACACGCGATGTTGACCACGATGTTTAATCGCGCGTCTTTTATTCCAACATTTCCAACATAATCAATATTATTAGACTATTCCCATATGAGTTTTAATAATTTCCTCTAGATATGAGAAGAGATGGCGCACCGATGAACCGAACGTAATAGCCATATTGTTACTTCGAAGTTATGCCGGGCTATGAGGGTAATATTTACTAAAATATCCAGAACATATTATGCTGCTTGAACGTTACATGAAGCCATAGAGGGCTAAATATTCAAGAAATCAATCTCATATTCGTAAACCTCGTATCCTCTGCTACAAAAAAAGTTATTTAACAATTTTCCATACGAGATTGGGAAATACGAGAAAATCCAGGTTAAATTGAAACATGCAGAAAATCGCAAACAATTTGAAAAGTTTCAATATTCCGGCCATTTTATGGGTCTAAATAGATAGCTTTGCTTTTAATGCATTATGAAAAATTTGAAGGAATAAGTCTTCCAATATTTTGACATGATGTTTAGGTAAATATGTAGATTTATACATTTAATTGCCTGAAATCTCATTGAAAACTGATTGAAGCCGGAAACATGCGCGAGGACCGGAAAATGTTGAAATTCTTTTGGTAATTAAGGGTACTTTCTGGTAGATTTAGGACAGATTTTGAGGAAAATGTTACTGTTAGTGTAAAGTAAGTAAATGGATTTATTTGAAATCTCATATAAAACGATTTAGAAATGGGAAAATGGGCCAGGATTGGAGAACATTTACAAGCGACAAGCAGCGAATTCTGATGATTTTATGGGGGAATCGAAATTTTACTGTAAACATCGAAGTTGTGGCAAGTAATTTCAAAATATAGCGCACAAAAAATACTTGGTTTTCATAATATTAATCTAGCTTTGTTGAAGTTTTTATTTCTGTAGTGTGGTCTTAAGCATACACCGTTTTTTATTATTATTTAATGGAAGAACCGGGAACCGGTAATATTGTTGCGTTGAAGCCATAGAATAGCTGTAGCGGCGATTTTTTAGTTGATATTTATTCAAATTAATATTGTTTGTGAGTTCATTTAAAATCTGTACATTTTACGCTAGACCATAAAGAAAGTAAACGATTTAATTGGACAGTCGTCATGAACAAGACTTTAAGCATTTCTATTGGTTATTATTAATCCAATAAAGAAATCCAGGGCTGGATGGACATAATGTATCACGTATACATACAATTCCATCTAGATACATAATGAATGCCTAGTCTATTGTCATCGAAATTTCAGCTACTACAGCCTTAATAATTATTACCACGAGTATACCAGACATGGTATTAAAAAAACCTATTAAAGTATATTCAGAAATATTAGAAATGGACTAAAAACTGCAAAAAGATAAAAAAATAACCCAATAAGATATAACAATGAAACTTCAATAAAACCTTTCAATCACAGCTGTAAGGTTTATAATGACAAACAGAAATCCGTTCAGGTCCGGAGTAATGTTTATGTTTAATTGTAATTTTAATTTTGTTGTATTCGCAGGAAATAAGTTAACAGGCTAGAGTTGATTTTTATAATAACACGATAATGATATAATACATTATAATATTTACATAGGTATAAATACTTAGTTAACACCAAGTTCTAGATTACTAAACTAAATCTGTTCCACTCTCGCTACTGTGATCTAGATTAATAACTAATTTTTCTGTTGCATTTTTAATATTCACATAGCTTTTCAGTTAATTCACTATCAATTAAAGCTAATACACTAGAATTAAGTGTAGGTGAAATATTATTACGACGAATTCCTGTTTGAATTTGGTGCCATATTTGCTCAATGGGGTTAAATATACAGTGGTAAGGTGATAATGGCAATACTGTGTAACCAATACATTCCGCGAGTTCATCGCATAATATTGTTGTTTTAATGGAATAACTTTTAAACACTTCCAATAACTCTTTTTTGTATTGTTTTCATGACTATATATATATATATATATATATATATATCAATATCACTATTTTGCGGAATATTAGGCAATAATTTAGTTCTAAACCAAACTTCAAATTGCTCCGCTGCTGTTGTGTCGTCATGGTAGTCAACACAAGAGTTTCTAATATTTTTGGTTCAAAGCATTCGGCACAAACCCATTTTCATATCCAGCATTTAAAACTGTTATTCTTTTACGGTGGTTTGACGGCGCACGTGTCCAACACTACTACTAGAACCGTCCCATCCACTGGTTGGGATGTTACCCATGAAACCACGTGTCATCTAAATAAATTTTTGGTCTTTTTTGTGTTTTGTAGTCACTGATTTTTCTCAAATATTTTCCTCGCCATTCTTAAAGACGCGTGGATTCCATTAGAATTTGTCTTTTATTAATATTTTTAAAATTAAATCCCATTTCTTGGATGCACTTCCACAAAGTCGTTGTTGAGCACTTAATTTCGGTTTCATCTCTTTCAAATACTAGCATTAAATTGTCTAAAGTTGGAACATATTGGTCTTCATATATTTTATAAATTTTTCGTCGTATAATGTCCTCGTCACCACGGTCTAACTTTCTGATAACTCCAGCATCACTTCTTTTTTTGCGTTCTAAGATGAGCTTTTGCGTAATTTTCCACACTGTGGAAAAAGGTTTCATTGTAAGTAAAGCTGTTCCCTCTACAACTTTTTTAAGGCGCAAATTACCGCGCTCCATTAAGGTTGGAAACACGTTTTTAATAATTTCTTTAGCATCTGTTGATTGATCTCAGTAGATCTCTAAGAACACCACATTTCTAAATAATTATTATTAAGTAAGATAGCGAAATACAAAATAACGACACTATGACTAAAGACAAAATTTCTGGCTATTTAGGATCATTCCAAAGGTAATATCTAAAATTTTACTTGAATTTGCAAAGTAATACGGGCCTGTGCGGACAAGTGGCATTATCCCGTCCCGTAAATTTATACTTCCCCAACATTTTCCTGTCGGTTTCTAATATTTCTGATTACATTTGACCATAGACTTCAGAGACACAGAGAGAACAATATTGTCAACAAATCACTCAAGTCCAATATATTATAATCACCAACTAACCCATCAATCTGAGGGATCTACCATTACCTCCGAGGTAGTGGATCTACCTGAGAGGTCTTTTAGGTCCAATATAAGGGGGTTTCTATTATGCCTATTATAGTGCCTGGAGATTCTTAGAATTTGATTTTTTATAATCTGCTGTAATGTTTTATTTGGGGGCGAGTTGCCTAAATGTAAATGCAGGATATTACTTTGTTGGTCTGTCGAGTACCTGGCATCACAATATAGTTGGCAATCTAATGTGGTTTTCCCAATATAATGATCTTATCTAGGGATGAGTTTCATTAGGGTATATTGACCTACACGGCCGGTCAGTATCAAGTTTCGTGATGATAATCGTATACATTAAAATAAGTGCAGTTGATAACCCTTAACTAACACTCATTAGGTTCTCTTAGCATTACTACTAAGTTTTCAGAACGAGGAAAAGGTAAACCATTCCGTTGTGGGGTATTAGTCAATAAAAGGTAAAACTATAAAAGTACACGAAAGATACTGCGTTTTGGCAGACGAAGAGGCGAATACTAGGCTAGATTATATTGTCCGTATTGTCGACGTAATACTTGCATCACATGTGTCAAATGGGATACCCTGAAGTACTCTTGAAGTATATAAAGCTAATATAGAATACGTAGCATTGCTATTTCCTAGTGTCTTAAAAAGCTATAATATAGTTTTAGGTAAACACAGTCCGCAGTATTAATTATTGCATTGCTAAAATTCACCATAGCGCGAGAGAATCATCCCTGTTATTGTTGTGCCATTCCTTCCCTTTCCTTTCTGTTGAACCTTTCCCTTTTGTTTAACTAACAAATAATTTATCTCTGGTTCGTTGTCTACAGTGGCGACGTTTAGGAAAGGCGTCCGAGCCATCCAATTGGTTGGCCGAACAAGTATGTATATTTCACGATATTTTTTTCTCTCAAAAATTTATATACCGCATTACTAAAGTAATTTAAAAGCAGTTAGAAGCGGCGGTATATCGATTTTATAGAATCACCATAACTTTCGTTCACAAGACACACATTTAACTTATAATAATATAAAAATTCAATATATCACAATCGCACTCAATTGGTATTAAATAGTGTACATAAAAAATCAGTCATATAAAGATTGAAAAAATATATCATCAAATAGGAAAGGGGTTTGCTGTAAATTTTTTTAGATGTTATTTTATCAATGTTTCCGTTTTTGTTCTATTTAATTACTTATTCGCAGCATAACAAACCCTTAGAATATGCTCAAGCAATTTTAGCTTTAATAGTGTGCTTACTAGACTAAATAACACATGAAATTATTTATAAAAAAGTGTATTTTTAAAGTGTCATATTAAGTGTTTTTTCAATCTTAAAACATGTGTGATATATCGTTTAATTCATTTCTTGTTGTAATTTGTTTTGAAACACTGTATACGTATTTCTACCTCGAGCACTTTGTATACGTATATATTAAAATTATATTTGTGGTAATTTTTATTGCTATTCATCGGAATGAAATTAACACACATTTACCTTTTTAAATAATTTTACTGTCTAAATGTGCTAGATTCAGTTGTAAAATTTATAACTAGGATGTGTAGGAATTTCAAGTATTTGTGTATGAAAATTTTAAATATTAGTTTGTCTAGCATAGTTTCGTGACTATCGTAAAGTGGTAAATAATTTTGACTGCGAATCGTATACTATTACAATACTACTTATAGAAAAACATCACTTCACGACATATTCAACTTTCTCAGAGATATTCAGTAACTGTTCATTATTTTCATTAGGACAATATTATATTATTTCCAGGAGGTGCCACTTGCTTTTGTGAAAAATTTTGCTTATAAATTATTTATATTTAAATTAAAGAACTGAATAAATCAAATTTATTTCCGCAATATCAATACCGTCAAACAGAGCAAAAATTATTTTGCATCGTCATTACCGTCATATTAAAACAAAAACAAAATAGGGACTGAGACAGAATTGAAAAATTAAAATTTAATCCTTTGTTTAAAAAAATAGTCCATCCAAAGAATATCACATTTAAAAAAAAAACGGCCAGTTTCGACCGTGTTCAGCAGAACACTATGAGTCTCCAGACCTATGGCGTTACCTACGAAATGAGTTCTACGTATATTAATAGTGCAAAGCTAGTGTTAAGAGGTTGCAAATTAAACTGAAAGACTTACGTACAGTACTATATGGTGATTAATTCAAAAAATGCATATGCTACTTTGAAAATGCAATATTAAAAAAGAAAACGTTTGAACCCTAATATAAAGACTGTCCCAGATAGAGCTTCAACTTCCTTTTTATTTTGTTGTTTTGTAAGATACGAATATATTTCTTTTACGTTGAAAAGAAGTTCAGGAACCTTTCTGAGATCTCATCAAAAATCTACTACCGATTTAATCAGAAGTAACGAAAATGCATCGAATGTTAAAAATAATATATTTTTGATGGCACAGCATTGGTTTTATTATCAAAAAAAATTAATTTATACTTTGTGCAACTTTCGGTTAAAACGTAAGTGGTAATGGCGTCACTGTAATTCCGATGAGATCATAACATGAACCTTCCTTGTAACAAAAATAAAATATTTTGATATTTTAAAAACTAACAAAGATAAAAGGGGCGAAACTTCTACGTGGAACATTCCGTATATTTTTAATATTTGCAATTATTATTGTTTAATTCTTTGATTAGAGCAGCAAAAAGTAGGTAAGTAAAAATAATTAGAACAATGTAATTATCTTGGGATTTTGGACTCTTATCATATATTGAGTTCAAACAGTTTGTCAAAAAAATTTTAAAATTAATTGTATCAGTTTTTTTATAGTTTTGTCGCCCACGACTATAGAAATATGTGTTATTGTATTTTTTTAATAATTGTTCTACAAAAATTTCTGAAATAAAAGTG
>MU182203.1:338416-360906 GCA_016904865.1 Pissodes strobi
GTAAAATATCAGTTGTAAAGTGTAAAAGTGTATTAGTTACAATTGCAACAATAATTAATTCATTCACTTTTTACAGGGTGGCTCGAAACCGAGTCTATGTTGGGGATCTCGAAAACCGTAAGAGATACAGAGTCGCTCAAATTACGGCAAAATTGCGCATTTAGATGCCTAACAATATGCCGTTAAGAAACTTTTAAAATTCAGAATATTTCCGGGAATATCCGAAAAAAAAACGAAATTATTAAAAATTGTTTTACTTTTTTCCTGAGCTTATTTAAAAACTGATTTCAAATTAAACAGCACTTTTGCATTGCAACTCTTTCCGGCTTTCCGCTATATCCAATGATGCAATCTAGTTGGGAATAGAACGTTTGTTCTTCAAAAGGTCATCGTCAACTTTCTTTTTTTAAACACGAACTTTATTTTTTTTACTTCTTTCAGATGATATTGAATATGTGTTTACACTTTCTTTGTATTATTTTTTTAAAATTTTTATTATTATTTTCTTTTATTATTTATTTTGTTTTTGGGTAATATTAAATAGTTTAAGTTACTTTTAAAATTTTTATATTGTATAAAAATATTTAATTTTTTTTTGTGTTGCGATGTTCAGTTAGTTTTATTGACAAATAAATAATGTATAAATGGAAATTTTATGCATTTTTATGCGTCAGAGTAGGAAATTTTGTGATATTTCTGTATCTCTTAACGATAATTATAATAATAATGTTATGGCCTTAATTTTGTTTTGGATCCGATGTTATCCAAATATTATTACTGAATTTCCTGCATTAGTGCCAATATTTAGAGCTTAACAAATTATAGTTAATCTATAGTTATTATTATATAATATTTTGGTTTACTTTATACGAAGGTATCTCCCATTATATTGGGAAGAATAATTATTGATATCAATATTGCAAAATATTAAACCATTTTTAAATTATTATATGAGTAAAGTTCTATCCTAGAGCTCAATAAACGCGATATCGTGTAGTACGTTTATTTATCATGCATTTTAATCCAGTCTTTCAAGCGCCTTCGCGTATTCATAACGAGGATTCCTTTTGAATATTTGTAATTTTTTAGCTTTTTTATAATCAAAATTTCGATAGATGTGCTTTTTCATCTATCACCAAAGAATATTCTATATTGCTATCACGTAATATTATTATGAATTGTTGATGTTGTTCTATGTTAATTTTTTTTTTGTTGGTTAAAAGTTAAAAATATTTTATCTTTGCACTGAGCAACTTGTTCGTGTAGGTAATAGTTCAAGACCTTATTCTCATAAAAAATAAACGAAACTTTTTATTTAATTTTACTATTCCTTATTTTTATTAAAAATAAAGGTTTCACTTTTCTGCTTAACAAAAACCAAAATAAAAGATTTTTACAGAATATAAAAATTTAAAAAGTGAATTAATTACGTCAAAGCAAAATAAATAATTAAAAAAAAAATTAAAATTAAAATTAAAAGCAAAGTTTTAAAAAAATGAAAACACATATTCATATTAATAAAGTCAATATTATCCGAAAAACCATAAAAAATTTACATTCGAATTTCAAAAAAAAAGTTGATGGTGACCCCTTAAAGACGAGTAGTCGGATTTCAAACTGGATACCACCACCATAAAGCGGAGAAAGTGGCAATTCAAAAATGCAATTCAGGAAAAAATTAAGAATAAGCAGTAATGAATATAAATCACGAACTGGACAAAACATTACATTATTACAAGTGCAGAGCACAAGAAATTTTCCTTTAATTATTATTACAATATTTCGAACCATAACCCACAGAGCACATGTTTGTTCAAACCAACTGCAATGTTACGTCATCAATGACACCAAGTGTATTCTTATGAGATTTGCTAGTGTCATCATTATTACGGAACATTTTACCTGCTCTGAACAAACTTTACCTCCTTGAGCTTATTCAAATTGCAAGCGTTAAGAGGAGACGCAGACGTCTCGGTGCGTATGTAAATCCAGAAGGAAGCCGCCGGCAATGCACCATATATTACACTATCCCAGATGGAAAGGGTCATTCATAAAAGCTTTGTCTTGTCGCATAAGAGGGTACAAGTTTTAACAAAAAATAAACATCTGGGCCATACAGTCTACGCAGATAAGCGCGGCACAGCAAAAGGAATCCAGAAAATATTTTCCTGAGCTATGTGACTAATTAATACGGGCTCATATTGAGTTATCTCCTACTGAAGAAAATCACTACAGGAGGAAAAAAATCAGAAAGAAATTTCTTAGTTCGGACCTTAACATGAATCGATTGATTATCCATTGCATTTAAGAAGAATAGCATCATGCAGTTACTTCTGCGACACATTTAAAAATATTTTTCCTCATCTCATTCAGATACTTGTTCGAATACGAAATAAAATTAGAAGTTCCGTACACCCGACTGAACAGACGCAGTTCCGTCAAAAGCGGGAATACTATCAAAGAAATGCAGAACGTGAAATATTAGCAACGAAGGAAGATGACGTTAAATCTCAACCTCCACCGCCACTGTGATACGCATCGACTGATAACAAGTTTTCTTTGTTTCAACATTGACACATATTCGAATAATTTATTGCAGACAGTTGTTCTGCTACTTAGAGACACACATTTTTGATAACAGCTTTGCTCGCATATGCCTATGGAATGAGTCCACAGCTGGTAGATGGGGTAATGAAATGTCTGATATTTTCAAGCTATTGGAAAGTCCAAGTTTTCCATTCAAGAAAAACCTAATAATTTGTTCAAATAACTGTATGATATTATTTTTGATGACATATCTAATAGCTATTGGAAAATTTGACAGAATTCGATGAGCGGTCACTTATATTTGGCATGCGACTGCGATTTCGCCCAAATCGAGAAACGCAAGCGTGTTATCAGATACGTACCACACTAATCCTTTTGCTGTTCATAGATTTGAACGGTCAGACTTTAAAGATTTACAAAAGGCAAACGATTCAATTTTGGATATTATGAAATTAATTATTGCTTCAGTATGTTGGATCCACATTTCAAAGGAATGTCCTACAAAGTAAAAACTAAGAAAACGTTTAATGATTTGAAAGACTAAACCATTTGCAATGGGTTGCAAACCACCTTATTTGACATTAAGAACATTAAAATTCCCTAGCTTCAGTGCAAGAACAAGATCTTCACAGTGAAACTGAATAATATGGAAGACATATTGGAGTATATCCCTCGAAACACTTGATGATGATGATGCAAGTAGGTACTTTATTGTCCAAGAATCAATACATGTATAGAATTCTATTGACAAAGCATAACAATGAGAAATGTTAATTCCAAACATTTAGAGATAGGCCAGTCAATATCGACATAGAAAAGGCAAACATCGCAAACGCGCATGTATCTACGATTTTTTTTATATATTGTTAAGACTCGTGAGAGTAATTTATACCCAAGTTTGCAACCCTGAAAACCCTGTGCTACTGCCGTGGTGCTCAAAAACGTCAAAATTTTGGCACTCTTTTTTACTTTTTTCAAAAAAAAAACCTAAGGAAGCGTTTTTCGGTTATCTTTGTTCTATAATATATTTTTGTACGGGAAACTAGCTACAATATGCGCCCAACTGGAGCTCTTTACGTCTATTGGTTGGGGAGATACAGTCAGTCAAAAATTGCCAAGTTTTCCAAAAAAGTGAAAATTTATCGGTAGGGCCATATTCCAAGACATGTATGAGGAAAGAATTTGTAAAGAATTGGATCAGCTTCAGTTTGGTTCTAAAGTGATGCTTCTGGACGCCATAGTTTCCTCAAAAACGAAAAAATAGTGAAAAATCGTAGTTTTTGACCAGTCAATATCGACACAAAAAAAGCGGAACATTGCAAACGCGCATGCATCCACGATTTTTTAATATGTTGTTAGGAACCCTGAGAGTAGTTTATATCCAAGTGTGCAACCCTGAAAAAAGTGTGCTACTCCCGTGGTGCCCAATGCGAGGCGTGCGCACGGGGATGCTGCATTCCATCACTCGATCGTCGAGTTCGCTTTGTACCTGTTACACCGCAGTCGCTTTGTTGAAATCATTAAGTACGAACCTCAATAAAATAAAAGCTTGTAATTTACACTGCCACTTGACTCAAGAACTGGGAGCGGAAGGAGTGCAACAAATTGTTGGTAACACCTTTGGTAAAGTGACTTTCAAACGAAAGGATAAAGTAAAGACCGTGGCATTAGTCACCACCTCTATGAGAGTATTTAACAGAAGGGTTGATGTTGATCCTCTCACCATATTCCAGAGGGTCTGCGTGACAAAACAATCAGATGAACAACTGAAGCAGCATTTTGAGTATGAGCTGGCACCTTATCCGCTGTCCTTGTTCACTGAACAAGGGATGCGCAAGGGGACGAAATCTTCCTTCTATTCAGCATTTACGCCGCTCCCTGAAAATATAACCCCAGCAGACAGAGCGTTTACAGTGGTCGATGGTGGTTGCCTGCTACATAAGGTGATCTGGCGTCGAAATGATTCAGTTAGAGCCGTTGTAGCAGGATACGCCAGCTACGTTATCAATCACTTTGGTAAAAACGTAGCTGTGGTATTCGATGGATACCCACAAGATGCAGCTATGAGGAGTACTAAATCAGCTGAACGCCTGCGACGCTCTGCTTCTCTCTCCTGCAGTGACATTTTGTTTGATGAATCAACACCCATCAAAGTGCCTCAGGCAAAACTACTCTCAAACGAATCCAACACACACCGCCTGATCACCATGATACATACCGAATTCGAGAGGCAGGGTATCGAGGTACATCAGTCTGAAGAAGATGCTGATGTTGATATAGTGAGGACTGCCCTTTGCAAGAGCTCATCGTTCGAACAAGTTTTTATAATTGGGGAGGATGTCGACCTACTGGTCCTCCTAAATGGCTTAAACTCTGGACAGACAAACGTGTACTTTCAGAAAGGCGGCAGAGGTGGGTCAGAATGCACTCAATATCCCGCAAATTCCTTCACATGTGGAGAAATGCCGCATCAATGAGGGATAGTTTTGTTCCTGCATGCATGCCATCAGTGGGTGTGACACCACCTCTACCCTCTTTTGGCAAGGCAAGATGAAGTGATGCAACGTCCTGAAAAAACCCCCTCTGGATAGAGCTCGCCATATATTCTTTTTAATCCAAACTCCAACCAAGAAGAAGTAGGAAATGCTGACGAAAAGATCCTCATGAACCTCTACGGAGCAGATGAGGGAACGCTGAATTCCCTGCGATACACTGCATTTGTAAAATCGGCAGCAACGGCCACAGTCAGTCTTTCCCGCCTCCCTCCCACATCAGAGGATGCAAAATATCATTCTTGGAGGACCTATCACCAGGTGCAAAAATGGTTGGGGATAGATAAAACCCCGTGTGACTGGGGATGAGTCACCAGCGAGCAAGGTATCATGCCTGTCAGAATGTGCGCAGAGCCCACTCCTCAGACCTTGCTTAAAATGGTGGCTTGTAGATGTAAAAAGGGTGCCTAGGATCGTGCACTTGCAGAAAGGTGGGGCTCAAGTGCTCTATCATATGCTCTTTTTGCCAAGGGCGAAGTTGTAGTAACGTCACATCTATCGTCCTGGACGAAGATGACGACGAAGAAGTGGACGACCCAATAACATATGACGACCCGCCTCCACCTCCAGAAAGCGTCGTCCCTTCTTCGCCTCCCTCTTCCACTGATCCAGACTGGATGGCACCCGGTCCTTCCAAAAGGACGAAATTCTAAACTCCTACGGAGTTTGTGCTTGAATATCCTAGTTTACATTTATGTTTACGTTGTTTATTTTATTTTTACGTTAATTTAATTTTTACGTTCATTTGTTCACTGTATATTCATATGAATCAATTTATTATATATAAAGCGTTAATTTCACATGTTTCTACGTTTTTTTTTTAAAGAAATATGTACCAAAATTATTCATTACATTGTCTTCATTACTTTCCTAAACTTGGATGTTTCACTATTTTTTCGTTTTTGAGGAAAATATGGCGTTCACTTTAGAACCAAATTGAAGTTGATCCAATTCTTTACAAATCCTTTCCTCGTGACTTCTCTTCAGGATCATTACTTTTGCCGGTACATGTCTTGGAATATGGCCCTACTGATCAATTTTCACTTTTTTGGAAACCTTGTCAATTTTTGACTGGCTGTATCTCCCCAACCAATGGACGTAAAGAGCTCAAGTTGGGCTCATTGTAGCTAGTTTCCCGTAAAAAAATTTATAATAGAACAAAGATAATCGAAAAAAGCTTCCTTAGGTTAGTTTTTTTGAAAAAAAGTAAAAAAGTGCCAAAATTTTGACGTTTTTTGAGCACCACGGGAGTAGCACAGGGTTTTCAGGGTTGCAAACTTGGGTATAAATTACTCTCACAAGTCCTAACAATATATAAAAAAAATCGTAGATACATGCGCGTTTGCGACCTTCGATGTTTATCTTGACTGGCCTAAGAAGTCTATATAAAATTCTAATTTGAAAATACACAATATGAATTTATATAAACAAAAAACATAATAATAATAGGAATCGATTAATGCAATAAATCACAAACGCGAATTAACAGGTAATAAAATAATAATTAATATTAGGGCTGAAACTTGGATTTGCATATCATCATTTGTTTCCAAAAAACTCGTCAATTGAATAAAATGCTCTTTTTTACTAAATATGATTTCAGCAGATTTCGAAAACGCACAACACTCGGAACCTTTCTAAGTTCGAAACTAATGTGATTATATATTTTTACACCGTTGTAAGCGAATAAATCCCTGACAGAGCCACTATGGGGAATGGGAAGAGGGATATCATGTACCCGCCTAGTATTATAAGCCCACCGATGATGTTTCTGCGAATTAAACCAGTTGTTTCCAAAATAAAGAACGAAGGCCAAGTGAGTATCATATGTTCTATAAAAAGAGAACGACAATGTGTTCTGGGGTGGGCATTATTGAGATTTCTTACAGCTCTTTTTTGCATAACAAAAACAGATTGGAAGAGGTAATTCGAACATGCGCCCCAAAATGGAAGTGCATATCTTAGATGTGATTCAACCACGGCAAAGTAAACATTCTTAGCAATAACTCCTCCCAATTCCCGAAAAATTGCCCCAAGAGCATAGCAACCAGATGAAAGTTTATTATTTAAATTTAGTATGTGATGACGAAATTTTAATTTGTCGTCAATTAATAAACCAAGAAATTTAGAAGTTCTCCAGAATGTCCAATGAATTGTCACCAAATGCAAATGTGCACTCCAATAAAAACCAACGATATAAGTATTTGACATATTAAGGCAAAGTTGATTGTAATCGCACCACCGCTTTATCTTCAGAAGATCAGACGTGATCTCATGGGCGAGCCCCTCCAGGATCCCGTTGCACCGCAGAACGGTCGTGTCATCGGCAAACAAAGTGAAATGTCCCTTGATGTTAATTTTAATGAGGTCATGTATGTATATTAGGAACAATAAAGGACCATGGTCCGAACTCTGCGATACACCATAATTCACCAGCTGTCCGCCATATGACACACCTGAGTGCCACACCCCTAACGTAATAGGCTGAAAGCTTTCATCGAATGCTTTGGATAAGTCACAGAAAGCTGCCGCTGTTGTTTCTCTTTTATTCACCCTCTGGAATAGTTTTGACAGAAAGACAAGCATAGCATCAGAGGTGTTCATGCCCGATAGGAAACCGAAGTATTTTCTGACCCTTGAGGAAGCTCAAAAGTCGCTCCTTTACCAGTCGTTCTATCAATTTGCACTATGTCGCCAAAAGTGAAATGTCGAAAAAAGTGAAATGGGTGTATAGTAAGATGGAATGGAATGATCGTCTCCCTTGTAAAGAGATATTAATTTTGCCGTCTTAAGACATGAAGGAAATTAATCCGATTAAAAGGATAAGTTAATTACGTCGGAAAGAGCCTGAACGGCGACACAAGGAAGTTTTTCCAACGTTGTAAGTGAAATTTCATCATCATCAGTCGCCCTTTTGTTTTTCATTGACCGTATTGTACATACAATTTCATGGAGCGTAGTTGGAAAGAGATAAAATGAATTTGAAATACCAATATCAAATAGAAATATTAGAGGATCGCAAGAGGAAGAAATATTTTCAGTGAGGGTGCTTGCGACCCAACAGAAGTATTTATTCAGCAAATCAGAATCAGTTTTAATTTCAGGAGAGCTACCAACTCTAGAAGTAATTTCATTGACAATTGACCAAGTTTCACGTTGCCTGTTAGTAGATCGTTTAGAATAGTAGAGCCTCTTCGCAGCACGCAAATCTTTAAGAAACGTGAATCGGGCAAACGAAAGGATAAATGGCTAAAATATAACTTCGGCCAGTCTTTCTTGAAATTACTTTTGCACATAGACCCTTTTTTGTTAGTATAACAGCTATTAGACTTAACCACCTTTTACAAATAAGGTTTGAATATGAGTTTATTTTTTTGTAATTTTTTACTTTGTTTGAAATATTTTTTACAGTGTTGTATCGGCTTAGAACCACTGCAAAATTATTCAGAAAAATAAATCATTATTTTCTCATAAAAACATAGTTTTTCTCAATTATCATTATATTAGTTTTTTGGCACTTAAACTGTTTGTAACTTATGCTCGTCGATTATAATAATTATTTTATTGGATAATAAATATACCCGGGTATCACTTGGCCGGAAATGCCATAGCTATGTATCCCTTCTAACACAATGAAACGCCTATAACTAACCGCCTTCTTTTTTGGAAATTATGTTATAAACAATATACGCAAACATAAAACTTCGTCGATATCCTTTTCGATGTTTTTAGTGCGTTGCGTTGTTGGTTCGAAAGCAAGCAAGGGAGGACTTAAGACAGTCCAGAAACAAAAGCTTAAAAACGGAACTTACTTTAAGTTGGAATATTGTATTTGTTATTTAGTTCTTAGAAAACCAAGAATTTCGTTTAAAAATGTTTCTAGAACTTATCCTTACACGTTCAGGTGTGTAAAAAAGTTATAACTCTGCCAAAGACGCCTGCGCTGCGCGGCGGTGCGGCGCGGCGCGCGGTGGGTGTTCTGTTTAAGATAATGAAAATAGCAATAACTCTTTCTGAAAAAAAAGTATCTACGTTCTTTTGATAATATTCAATTTCAAATGCGTTTTACTAATCACATTCAGTAGCTGGCACCTCTATTAAAAAATCTATAGACACAACATGTAATGTATCGAGTTATTTGGTGAAACATTTATTCACTTTTTCATGTTCCCTTTTTCTTCACATTTTTAAAGCGACCAATACTAAAAACATACACTGAAAACGTTCAAAATATAGTAAATAATATCGTCATCAAACTAATAAAGAAAACATTAATAGAGAATTTTTAAGCCATTTGTCCGCCGCGCTACTTTTTACACGAAATAAAAGACAGAAATTAAAGATAATTCTTTCACACTTCCATATTCTAATGATTGGTATAAAATCATAATGGTATCTAAATATTGCAAGCTGATAAAGTCTTCAATATTTGGCAATATATTTATTTATATTACTGCTTTATAATATATTGGATTATGTTATTTTTAATATTATCTGGTAATTAAACGAGCACTATTTAAATACTTAAATACGGTCGGTTGAATATGGCTAGGTTAGCCCAATTGAATCACGATTGTTCTCTGAAATATAGAATACGTTGCTGTCCAAATGGCACTCGATTTAGTAGCATGTAACCCAGTTTATATTGGAGTCAAGATTTAACTAATCTTAGTCTAAATTGGTCTTGTACAATCGAGCTTTAAAATAGTGGGTGGTCCCTAAATACGTTCTCATATTTCAGTTCGTATGAAGACGTGTCTTAAAAAGCGCCGCGCCAATTTGAGGTAAAAGAACGGGTGCTAAATTAAAAATAATGAAGATTTGGGTGTATTGATACATGAAAAAGTTATTTTATCTTTCTTTCGTTTTCAGTCACTCTAATTCGACCCTATGTGTTGTCTCGCAAATAATATCTGTGAACTTGGCCCCCCAAAACAGTTTTTCTTTAATTTGAAGGCAGTTCTGGTTTTATATAAATTAGTTCTATAGTTCCTTGCTATTTACATCAGCAGTGCTGTTGTAGAAGCCGAGAAAACTGCCGTTACCACTTTGGGGCCTATACTCGACGCGCCGAACAGATTCACCAAACACGGAAAACACGGCTACAATAATTCTTCTTATTTTATGATTCCATTGATTCCAAGCATAGGAACTTTCATTAACACACTCTATTTTTATTTTTTGTATTATGGATAAGAAAAATTGGAATGAAAAACAAAACATTGGGTCGATTCAATCATAAAATAAGACGAATTGTTTCCGCAATTGGTGAATCTGTTCGGCGCGTCGAGTATAACTTCACGCAGCCTCACAACTTGATTTAATTTTTTAGACTTGAGATTTAAGCAAGAGTTCTGTTAAAATTAGTTCAAAAACACACCTCAGAACTCTCAAATATTCTATGATTGGAACTTTTTTGGATTTTTGATATTGGGGGGTGAGAGTTTCAGATATATACGTGGGAGTTCCGATTCAAAATTTGAGAGTTTTGAGGTGTGCCTGAATAGTTCTAAGGTTCAGTCAAAACAGCACAATTCTAGGTGCCATAATTTGGGAGATATGAATAGTATGAAATTGGGGATTACAGTTCCAGCTACAAACGTAAGAATTCTGATCGAAAATTTGAGAGTCTGGAGTGTGCTTGAATAGTTCCAAAGTTCAGTCAAGACAGCACAATTATGGGTGCCATAATTTGGCAGATATGAATAATATGAAATTACGTGAGGGAATTCCAGTTGGGAGTTCTGAACGGAAATGTTAGAGCTCTGGGGTGTGGTTAAATAGCTCCGAGATTCAGTCAAAATAGCACGAGGTGCCATAGTCTGGCATGTATGAATAATATGACATTGGTGGTTAGAGTTTCAGATAAAAACGCGGGAGTTCTGATCGAAAATTTGAAAGTTCTGCGGAATGCTTAATTAGTTGACAGGTTCAGTCAAAACAGTACCAGGCCATGATTTAGGAGATAGGCATAGTGTATGCTACATTATTGTCGTCTTTTTGAACTACTTTAAACAGAACTCTTTTAAAATCTCAAAGCACTTGAAAATTAATCGAGAGCTTCCAAGAACTCTAGTTTGTGGCGTGAAATTAGTCCCCCAAAGTACCAACGTCGCTTTTCTTGGCCTTTCCAACAGAACTATTGATAAAAATACCAAGACACAATAGAACTCTTTTACATAAAGCGAGAACTGTGGTGGCAATCGAAGAAGAAACTATTTTGGGGGCCAAGTTTACGTGCATCGCATTAGTCAATTCTCCATTCTGAAGACTTAGTCTTATGTTTGGGCACATTTAGGAGTAAAAAATGGCCATCCATTTGTAAAGTAGCTCTATGTCGATCTTGACTTGGTCTTATGTAGCTTTCGGTTTCCAGAAACCACTGCAGCGCCTTACTGATAGTTGTGAGGTTGATACCACAAACTCGTCCACTATCTTCAGTGAATAGTAAATGTTTTGTTTGTGGAGGAAATCGCCATAGGCGATAAAACTAAAATTTCACTTGAAGCAAAAAATACCAGAAAGTTTAACAATTTGAAAGAAACGCGATTATTTTGTCTAGAAGTATATTTATTTCGCTGCTTAATTTAAAAAAAATATTTAGGGATTACCCAGTGCGTACTACAAAGTTCCTTTCAGATGAAAGGGATATCATATATTGAAAGATTATGTAAATGGCATTCAAATATGAATGGCTTTCAAATATCTCTATTATTAACATACCAACGTATCAGATGGCGATAAATTATCTCAGCCAAATTTCAAAGAATAATTGATATGAACATTGAAAGAACAGAGTCGCAGCATGAAATATTACTTTTTAGCGAATATTCCAGGAAAATTTGTGTATAGGTAAAAAAGAGTAATCTCGCTGTATACAGTGTCTGGCTTCTTTTCACTACTACAAACTAAATCAAAAATAGGTAATGCACTTACTGATTTAAACATATCATGTATAATAAATTATATAATAAAATGTATATTGAGCGTAAAGGGTGTATCGAAATAGCGGCCCAAATTGTAAGGTGCATATTTTATTTCATTGATAGAGTTGAGAATTCGCGCACTCCAAGCGTGCAATCAATAAAACCTAACCAAAACTAACCCAATTTAGGCGTGTTTTTCAACCCTTTCAGCTTTCAAGCTGTAACTGATAGTATCATGAGCAGCTATCTTCGCTTTCCTTCATAAGAATAATAAACTACTTTTACAGTCATATACAAGAAAAACCAACTAAATAATTTATCTTTTTCTGAAGCCAAACTTACATTCAAATTAAAAATGTTTGATTAACTTTTAAACTGATTTTCTTTTACGTTTATACTACAGACTCGATGACATTTTCAGATTACTGGGCCATAGAAAATATGTTTAATACATTTTATTTTTGTTAAACCTACAAGTTAGAAATGGGCAGTCAAACAGGAAATGGTGAAAAGCACTCGAATACAGCGAAAGGTACTCGTCACCTATATGCAAGCCAAAACGTAATATCATTGCAAAAATGCTAAGATAATTAATTTAAGATACATATTGTTTCTTCAATGTTTTGTCTACAAATTAACATTGTGTTAACTCACGTTTTGTTCATCATACACATACCTTTCTACTCACTCACAATTCACAAATTTCCCTATTCCAATCACATCATAGGTGAAGTGGACATCACTCTTCCAAGTAAGTTGAGCCCTAAATAACATCACCAAACTCATTTTAACCATTGTCCACCCCCTAGCATGCTTGTAATACAGTTTCGTTATAATTATAATGTATGTCTGGTGTACCAATATGAGCTTAATCGGTTATATTGCATTGAGCTAAGTGAACTAATCTAAAATATCAATTCTTACGTTTTTCCTAAATGATGCAAAGAGTTATTAGTCCATTTTCATATACCATGTAATTGTCTTGGAGCAATTCAAACCATTTTACGGTTTAAAGTATTAAAGTACATTAAGGCTAAATTAGCATAATTCATTCGTCTTGAAATATTTTCTTCAGTATATTGTAATTTTATCAAATATTATGCTGTAGGTATTCTTAATTTCAACCTCGTCGAGAGAAATGCGAAAAGTGGTACTGTTTAAATTCTGCATACATTTAATGCAGTTTTAAAAGTTGTGGATTCATATACCTATATATATCTCTAGAATATAATAATTCCCTCCTTTGCATGTATGTTAGTTCAATTATTTTTCACATACAAATGCATCTTATTGTTTATTACTCTTTTTCCAAGTATTTATATGCCATTGAACTGTTTAAGGTCAAGACAATTTTGCAACAGGCTATCTTTAAATCTATAAATATTGAAAGAAATTTTGTTTCCATGTCATGTGTTTAAAATATTAGCGGTAATGCTTAATATGGAATCTGGCTTTGTAAAATTATTTTGAACTTGATATAGTATGTTGAATATGATGCATGCGAAGCATCTTTCTGCATGAATTGTAAAACATATATTGATTAAATGTTTTGCCGCATGGATATATTTATCGTATATTGACTAGGTACTATTAGTTGATATTAAGCAGGTATATATACTAGTTTAGTTATAAGCTAGATTTATTTCACATGTTATAAAATATTTTGAACTATTACGTATTTTAAATAAACATAGTGTTCTTAAAAGTTTTGAAGTTAGAATTAAAAAATAGAATGGTCATTATTTTAGGTACAAATCAATAGATATTATATTTGGTAGGCACTGTGTTAAATCGGACCACTGCAAACATACTAAAGCATAAAATGCAAATATTAATTCAACAAAATAATTTGCTAAAACGCTTCATCTATTTTTTAATTAAATATTTCTTGATCTAAAACCGGAAATAAAAATAATTTAAACTTATTAATTATATATAGTATATGTATGGGAATCTCGAAAACCCTAAGAGATAAGATGCGCAAACTAACGCATGCAATTAACAGAACGCCAATTTAAAAATTAATAGATTCTGAATAATACCCAAGATATTCGGAAAAAAATGAATTATTTGAAGATTTTATTTAGCTTTATTTTGTAAATTTTTGAAAAATAAATGACACTTCCAAGGTAGTGAGCTAGTAGAGATGTCGTAATTTTATTTTTTGGGTCATTTTGAAACATTTTTAATCCTAAAACCGGAAAACATTTTGTTAAAATTGTATATCAATATTTTATCACTTAAAGCCGTCTTCGTTGATATTCGGATTTCCTTAATACTTACATTACAGTTTTTTTATAAACATAGAATTTTATAACTAAATTTTTGTATTTAAATAATATTTGCCTAATTCACGATAAAATACATAAATTAATGTCTTTCTTAACTTCAATAAAATCTAAAATATTGGCAAACTAAAATACTAGAAGGAATAGATTTATAATTAAAAAATATATCACTAGCATCAACAAAAAATTATAGATGTCTAAATATTTTGGCAGCAAAGTCTCTGGACTTGCCGCCAGCCGATTTTTTTCTCATTGGGTAAATTTATAATTTTTTATGCTAGTAATACATTTTTTAGTTTAAAATTTATTCCTTGTAGAATTGTATTTTACTCATATTTTATATAAATATAATTAACAGGACCGTATTAAGAAATCCAGGAAATTTTTGAAGATAACATTAAGTGAGAAAAATCCCCCAAACTCACGTAAAATCATACCAGGTTCGTATTCAAAAAATCGTCAGTCTGTACAGAAAATACAAAACATCGAATTTAAAAACAAAAAGCTCAAAAAAGAATCCTAAGCGATATTTATTTTCCAAAAACTACAAGCTACAAATAAACAAGATGCGAATTCGAAAATTTCGTATTGTATTGAAACATTTAATTCAAGTAGTAAAATTTAAGCACCTTATGCATAAACGTAACTCAAATACGTTTGAATGTAAAGCCATGAATTAATTAGTACTTATTACAATATATTTGAAAAATTTAGGAAAATACATTATACCATAACAACACCACAATCGATCAAAAAAATATTTCAGAATTTCCCTATTTGATGTTCAAATAGGGAACCTGTTCCAGCTAAAAAATATGGGGCGGGATATTTAATAAAAGTTAAAATTATATTGCCTTGCTTTTGGGGAACATCCTGTATAGGCAGGCTATTCAAAAATCTCATAGGTAAGGAAAATTTAGATATATTTTAGTAACTCTGCAAGGCGAGAACCGTTGCCTAAATTTGTTCGTAATTCTCGGTATTTCAGTTAAAAATAAAAACATATTTTTTAAGTGTCCTGAATAATGATAAATGATGATTATATGCCATACACCGTAAAACGTCGTATAGTTATTTCATCAATTTGTAAATCGTTGCTGTAGTTCCTTCAAGTTTCATTACAGATTCTTCAAAAAATAATCATTGTTTTTATTTTTGGGTGTATCTGATGTTCGTAGAAAAAATATTGTTCCTAACACGTGTGCAAAGATTCGTTTACCTGCTTTCGAGTGCGGAAATGTATCACTTTGCGCACTTGTTAGGAAAATGACTATACTAAGTTTACAGCTTTATCTAGAATTTTTTAAATTCAAATTCATAGTTTTATTTTTTTGGTCAGGATAAGTGCTGGACTTCCCAATAACAAGGGAGATAACAAAATAAGATCTTAAATTTCATTTCTTAATTTTTTTTATAATTATATTAATAGTACTGGAAAATAACTAAATATTATAATGAATATTCATGTGACGATTTCTATCTGACTGTAGTCTTCCAAAATATAATAGCTAATGGTATAGACAAGCTAGTCTACATACTTATTTCTCAAGTAGAATACTGAAGTACCTAAAGTAATGATATCATATTTAGTTCCCATATTTAGTAACAGAATTAGCGTAGGAGCTAATAGTTGAATGCGAGAATGATTTGTGGTTTACAGATGACCACCATCCTCCTCCTACTTTTACACCACCAGAGTTGCCCAAGAAGGTTCATGTTAGAGGTACCTACTTCTCAAAACTTAGCCGATAATTCGCTAAAAAATGCATAGTTCGCTTGCCCAGATTCACTGATCTTACGTTCAGTAGTATCTCATTAATAATTTGAAACAATATTATAATTTGTACAAATAATATTTATACAATAGTGGCTGATATTTTAAAAATATGTTAGGATTGTTTATAATAAACTTCTTATTTTCATGGGTCGTTGCTGAACAAACTATTTGCGTCCATAGGCTTCTATTCTCCCTAGTACCGCCTTGTACTTCTTCGGGGCTTCAAAAGTGTGGAAATCTCTGGATTCTGTCCCCCTAACTAAGCTTCTTCTCCTATCGTATGGGGTCTCGTGCCATATTATTTTTATTAAAACTTAATCATTCAAACGTATTGGCTTTCTTGGTAAACGTGGCTGCTTGGGTTTTTGCTGCATTGAACTGGGCAAAATTTCTGTCGCCCCAAGTTCGAATTTTCTCCAAAGCTTGATTAATTGTTGTAGTCTGCTCCTGTCTGCGGTGATAAGTCTCAGTAGCTGGTAAAGGTTTTTCTTATCTAAATTGGGAGACAACGGTACTGTCATCTGCAAAACTGTAAACAGGATTATCGGTTTCGGTCAGCAGGTCATTAATACAGATAAGGAATAGAGTTGGTGAATGTATTGCACCCTGAGGCACGCCCGCGTTAGTGGTGAATGTGTCTAAGATGTGTCCAACTGCAGCGTGCAGTGATCGGTTCTTAAGGAAACTGTCAAGCCAGCTGCAGAAAGATGCCGGCAGTCCGAAAGACGGCAGTTTGTTGAGCAATCCGCTATGCCAAACTCTGCCGAATGCCTTCGAAATATCCAACGCAATCGCTAGAGATTCTCCGTAGTTCTCATTGCCCTACTCGATATATGAGTGACAATATGCCAATATATCTCCAATAGAGCTCTGTTTGCGAAAGCAACATCGGTTAACGCTAATTAATTTGTTGGTCTCGAGGTACTTGAGTAGTTGCTGATTGACTTCACGTTCCATGACTTTGGAGATTATTGGAAGCAAGGCAATTAGGCGATAGTTTGAAAGCGTGGTTTTCTTGTCTTTTGTTGGAACAGGTTGCACTCAAGCGACTTTCCAAGAAGTTGGGTAAGTCCCTTTTCGATAAGACAAAAAAAAAGTCTGGAAAAAGGTGTTAGTTTGTTGGCGCAGGTGTTTAATACGATGGCAAGCACTCAATCCGGCCTGATGTCTTTTGCGTATCTAGTTCTTTGAGCATTTTACGAATATCACGATGATGAAACTTAGCTTGTACCATGGTAGTGTTGATGTTCGCTATGATGGAGAGTGCTTTGCCTTGGGGCCTGCCTGAAAGCTATTGTAAATTACTCTCGAATGAAGTATGGATTGACGCTTTGAAATATTTGGGGGTGAATCGATTATATTATTACTAATTACTACCTACTCTCCGTTTCAAATTCTGGGGATGCTATCATTTCGATTGATTTTTAAACACTCGTTTCTTTAGACGTACTATAGTCAATTGTATCTTTCCAAGCCATGCCTAGAAGGGTAAAGATATAACACAACCATTGGCAATTTTAAGGAGGTGGCTCTATAGACTTAGAGGATTTCAAGCTCCAGGAAAACAACACGATTCTAGTTCTTCTTCGATGTATGATAGGTTTCTGGTGTTTTTTTTTTATAATATACTTTTTCAGTCTTAACCATGCTAAAAGTACAAGTTTCTACATTGTCAGGAAGCAGAAGATAAAAATATATTTTTCAAGTAGTAATATCCTTAAAAAATGCACTTGCCATCAAATACTTGCAACGTATTGTCACGTGGCCTATATGGATGTATAATGTTAATTTATGTATGTATATTAACTACATATAGTACTTGCATTGCAAAAAACAATACAAAATGTATAAGAAAAACAGTATAACAATGAGGTTTCAATTCCAATTTTGCTTAATTGATTCAATTTGTATATTGTTATTTTCAACGCAATGATATATTACTGAACATAAGCAAAATGAGGTACAATTGTAAAAACAAATTTACATATTAGTTTTGTTTCGCTCACTCCATTCATTCATCATCGATTTTCTGTTCGTTTAGAATGCGCCTTTTCGTTGTTAGCTCGTTTATTTAAATTTTGTTCATTCACGAAAACCAAACTGCTTCTTGACAAACTCTGCAAATCATTTTACCTTTAGCCTAGATATTATTCGTACCCAATGTACCAAGGCCCATGTTATATTAAATGAGACATTTTCTTACATAAGGCTTATAATTTATTATTTTACTCAGATTATTTTTCAAGACATTTACGTAAACTTGTTTAAAAGTAAGATAATATGAGTATATTATAAATATGGTTCATCTTCGTTTGAGGTTGTCTGCAAGTAAAAACTATGATTTTTAATATAATCAAAGGATAGGCAAGTATTGATTCAAAAAGGCGATCTATATTTTAATGCATCTTCTGCTAACTCAAGCATCAAGAATGTACTTTATAATAATGAGTTTTTGATATTTTGGTGAACTATTGATTTGCAACATTTAAATCTCCCTTAATAACTAATCTCAAAATTATAAATCTACTCATAAATAAACAATTACCAAAAGTAAATCCCTTCTATTTTAAAATAACGATCAAAAGGTATAGAGAATTTAGTTGCAATTAAATGATTTTCAGATTATTTTGTACTAAAAGTTTTATACTTTGCATTTTCTAATGTCAACTATTATTATAACGTACGTGAAAGTAATTCGATAACAATCACTCAAACCTTTTCTTTAAAAAACTTTGCGTAATTTTCCTTTTTTTAGGACTTTGGCACAAATTAAAATAAGTTGATAGCAAAACTTATAAAGAGCAATATTTTTACAAACAGACCACCTTACCTTGAGAGATTTTTGTGTGTGAAAATTCAGGTTAATATTATGTGGGCACTTTCATGAGAATCACCTGCACAAGAAATCAGTTTTAATCATTTAGTACATAGATTGGTTAGATTTAATAGATAGCTAGTGATTAGAATCTAGGATTTAATTAGGTGAAATTAAGTATGGCTTCAGAGTATATACCTACTTCTCAACCTAATCCGTATAAACTATTTTCTGTTTTTCAGGTGATATGAACCGTCATGACGATTTACTTAGTAAGTTATTCTTGTAAATAATTCCTTCAATGTTTAGATAGTATTTATTAGTTTTGTCGTAGATATAACTGTCTTACTACATATGCATATTGTGTACAAAAGGGTATGCTAACTATTTAATGTGTTTCCATATCTTTAACGACAGCAAATAATAATGCGTAGACGTAGAAAATTGTTAATATACCTCCATGATAAACTTCTTAACAAATATAAAATCTAATCTAGCATCTAGCACGAATTTTACGTAACAAAGATATAGAATATCTCCTTATAATAATAATACATTTCAATTAATTTGTTGAATATTAGATTCGTTTTTATTAGTAAAATATTAAATTTGTTTGTTTTCAATTATAGCTAACAAAATGCTCTCAAGATAAACAAGATACTTCAATAACGATGGTCTCGATTATAATCTACGAACATATTTCTCCTATATCTAAATTTCGATCGTGATTATATGAAGGTCCCGTTTGAAAACATAACATAATTGCTACACTGTTTCTTCCAAGGTAAAAAATAAAAATCCGGTCCTGTACACTCAGCCCGGTCGGATGTTCATGTTGAACCTACAGGATCGCATAGGATGACCGTAATATAAATGTGCTTTTATTTTTGGGCTAGTAACAGGTTGGCCGTAGGGCGACAGGAACGGCACTTTATAAACAAAATAACTAGTAGTCGCGTCGCTTTTTTGTAATCTATAATGTTTATTCGTTAAACCTCGAGGTCGCCCGATTGTGTTCGTGTCCGTCAACGCAAGGAAGAGAAAGGTTTTTGCCATTTTTACAAAATTTCTATAGAAATAGTAAAAAACAGTCTTAGGTATAACCCGTGCGCATTGAGGAGCAAGCTAATGCAACGACTCAAATGGCGCTCCTAAAAAGCTAGCCGCTAGGGCGGTATTAGATTTTCATTATATTATATTCGCTGTTATGCCAATAATTTTGGTAATCGGCTTCCGTTGTCAATTTGAAGAGCAAAGCGGGGCAAAGGTTTTTTTATGTTGTATTTATTTATAATGGTTTATATGAGCGCAATCAATGCACCCAATAGTTTCTGAACATCCTGCTTTCACATCATTCCTTGCTTTAGAACCTATTGGAAATTTCGTCCACAAATGCCCTAGATTTATAACAATTGTCTCGATAACTTCACCAGTCCATTGGCTTCTGTTCCTTACCTTGCTGACAAGGCAAATTCTTTGCCATGAATATCAGGTAGCTCCCAATAGAAAAAAATAATAGGATATCAAAATTTGTGTCTGAAGTGAAACTTGCATAAGAGTTCATTTTCCATGTGAAGGAGTACATTTTCAAACAAATAAACAACTGAGTCCATACTTAATTGGAAAAGTTCAATAAATCTATGTGATGAAAATGGATCACATTCGCTCGTTATTCTTAAAGTCATTAATTAAAAAAAGTACCACATGCAACACTTCAAAAAATAAGCATACATTTGTTTATTAAATAGAAAGTTTTTGCAAATTGCAAACACAGACAAAATAATAACATGAGAAAATAAAAAATAAGGGAACTAAATTCTTGATACAATAATAATCTTTCTTAGCGACTAATGACATCAACACGATCAATGTTTTTTAATGGTATGTGCCTACTAAAACTCTTATGCCATCTAGCACAACGACATCAACCGAGCAACTTTCGTGATAGAGAAATGGTTACGGAGTACCAGCTTACAAAGCAATCGCTACATCTTCAATTTTTCTATATTCATCTCTTTTCTTAAGAGCGAAACTTACAGCATGCACATTTATATTAAGGTCGCCCTATAAAATTTTCGATCCCCTGCGAGGCGAGTAAACAAGACCGGATTTATATTTTTTTACTTTGAATCCTGTACTAGAAGTGGAAGAAAGGATGTACTACACCTACAGAATCACGTAATGTTGACGAATGCTAATGATTTGTTTCGGAGGTAAACCCCTATCAACACGATTAAAAATAAGGCCTTTCAAAAATAAATGCTCAAATATCAAAAAGGCCAAATCAATAATATTGATTAGTATGAAGCCATAATTTACGGTAAAACGCATATTCATTAAATCCCAGGGATGAAGCAAACGAAAGGGTACCTTTTGCCTGCCACAAATTGAGCAATAAAAAGGCATTGTTGATGTTAAAGATACCCGTTGTCGAAATCATTATCTTATGCCAAAAAATTATTTTTCTCACCATTAACCCTCTTGAACACACAATGGTGGTTAATTTAACATCCTCTTGCACAAGGCATCATAATTTTCCTCAATATTTTTAAAGAAAATAGACTGTAGCAATAATTCAACTGAACAAGAAAACAATCAATTTTCGTTTAAAAATGTTGCAAAATTGAATTTTTCTACCAAGTGTGCAACGGAACAGGATATATTCAGGTCGAAAGTTGTCGAAGTTTATAGATATATTTAACTTAATTGCATCAGTTTAACAATTAGATTAGACTTTATCGTAAGTTTAAGCAATGATTTTTTTCCTTAAATTGCATTTAGCCAACTTTCTAACAAATATTGTGAAAACATTATTGAGACGTAACAATTTAACCGTGAAATTGTAATGCAATAATACCCTTTAAAATTGAAGTCATTTTCTGTTATCTAGGATTTTTTTGTGTTGACATTACTATCTGCTCTATATTTTTGGGAAATAAATTATCTTGCCTCATTCAGTTAATGAGATATGGTAATTTATTAATTACGATATTATAATTTTTCAAACGTTAATTGATAACTTAAATTGGAACAAAATTGATTTTTTACATCTGGTGCTTCAAAATCAATTTTTACTCATAATTACTCTAATAACTTTTTGGGAGGAGAGGTAAATTCACTCGGTTAGCTTTGTTAAAAAAGGAAAACTGAAAGATACTTAAAAGTACGAGACTCCAAAGAAAACCGGGCGAGATCTACGTGATGTATAAAAACTGCCAGAGTTCAAGGATGTTCATGTATGGTGATGGTAAATAATTTGAACATAAAAAATATGCATATTTGACTCTGTAGGTAGTAGCATTTTATAATACATTATAAAATGCTTTTATTATAAAATGGTAGTAGGTACTTAAGTAATACTTTAACTATTTATTTGAAAAGCAATCTTCGTGAATCTTCTGCAAAGCGACTTAAAACACCTTCTATGAAAGAATCACCCAAACGAGTTACTAGTTTTCCATGCACACTGAGCATGAAAAGAGCGTTTAGCCTATTTTTATTCATTGTTGACATCAGCCAGGTTTTACGCATCTGAGAGTACTAAAGGATCTTTCAATGGTAGCTGTAGAGTAAGGCATTGCTAGT
>MU182203.1:360916-377246 GCA_016904865.1 Pissodes strobi
TTTAACCTTTGGATAAAAAATTTCTGCGTGGTGAATCGAGTCTGTTATTTCCAAAGTTTCGAGATCCAAATTTCCTTTGTTTATCAAAAAAAAAAAACGCCAAAGCTCAGGTTCTTACACAATGCCTTCCAATTTATACAATTTAGAGATTTCTTCCCTACGAATTTTTAAATCTGCAGCTGTCATTTTTATTATCTGAGCAGGGTGTAATAATGATAAAGCATATGCCGGCGATTGGTCTTGGCTAAACCTAGATTCTAATGAGGCCAATAACGAGTCCAAATAGGGCACATATAGCGAGCGGCGAAAATATTCGCTTAATGAAGCAGCTGGATGAGTCTCCCTATGGATTTGGCGCCCTGCAGTCCGTAGAACAGGCAACTGTATGTTCAGATCTTTCCCTATTTCATTGTCCGACTTGAGTTCCTCACTGCCTTCCTCGACAGAACGCCTGTGTTCTGCAACTGGAGCTTTTATTGCTTTAATGTTCTAGAATTACGTCCAGGGTTTTGGACTGCAATATGTTTGCGACTGGTTCCAGCAAGGAGTTGTATTTGTGTATAATACATAAAGACAATATGAGTGAACTTTGCTTAAATGCGAATAACAGTTGAAGAGCCGCTGTTCTTGTCCCGAAATTTCCTTCTCGAGAAAGCTGTTTTGAACCTTTAACAATTTCAACAAAATGCTTATTAAATAGTGGAATGCTTTTATATTTCTGGGACCACCTTGCTTCACACAACAATAGGATTTTTGGTGCATATTTTCGCCGCCAAACTGATTCCCTAAAAAAATTAATAGTATCTTTGACAGTTCCAAGGCAGTTGCGGATCTGAGGAACTTTGTTTGGGTCGCTAACAATAAGGTTAAGTTTGTGGGAGGCGCAGTGAAAATATAGACCCTTCTTATGTTTCTCTCAATATATTTTGAACACCATCATCTTTTCCGACATCGTAGCACATCCGTCGTAGCCTTGTTCCACGCATTTGTTAACATCAATGTTTAATGTATTGATGAATTTATTAATTTCACCAGCTACAGTTTCGGCATCCATTTTTTCTAGTTCGACCAATTCCATAAATTCTTCACTTACATTTTTTTCTTGAGATCGTAAAATCCCATTCCTATTGATAATTGCTCCTTTCCCGATATATCAGCTGATTCATCAGCCAAAATATTGTAGACACAAGCAGCTTTAATATCGTTGATCAATTTTTTTCTAATCAAGACTCCACATATATTTAATATTTCATTTTGTACTTTTGGAAATGTATACTGAGCATTTTTATGGCCTTTTCTAAGGAAGGTAGCTATAGTTACATTTCAAGATTTTTTTGCAGGAGCACCAAGGCTTCAAGGGGGGCGCTATAGATCGTTAAATTAATGCGATCCGTAGCTCGAATAATCTGGCCTTGAGAATGATGCGGAATGCATCGAAGCGTTGGCATTTGATTTGAAAGCTTATCAATAAAGTCCAAACAAGCTGAAAACTGACTTTTAATTAACACATTTCTGGACGACAACCACATTACTTAATTCTCGTCTATTTGGGCACTTGCGCCAAATAAATCCCCTTATTCGTAAAAGCTGATTTAAGGTTTTATACCCGAACGGTTTGTGCTTTAGAGCGACAAGTAGTGTTTGCAGTTCGGAACTATTCTTAAATTTAAGTAAAAATGTTTTATTGTTCGCTGAATTACTTGAAAATCGCCATCATCTAGTTTATCTTTATATGATAATCGCGGCCTTTTCTTGGTAGGAGATATAGACGATGTGGAAGGATTTGAGCGGTCACTACGTTTTTTTTTCTTTTTTTTAATACTGCTACTTTTCGGAACACCGTTATAAAGTGTAGCCCATTCCGATCGATGTTCAAAGGGTATATCTAGATATTTATTTTCTGCTTCTTTATAACAGATCGTAAGTCATTACCTCATATGCGACGCTTCTTATTGGTTTCCCCTGTTTGTCCACCATCGTCTCTTCAAAATCATAACGTAACGGAGGCAGCCGTTTATTTATGTATATATGTTACGGCTCAGACTCGAAGTGCGGTTAAACCTAGTTTTAGCCGGCTAAAACGTGAATTAGCAAGATGCCAAAGATAAAACCCGAATGCGTGTTAGTTTCGCGTATTATCCAGCGTAAATAAACTAACCAAAACTAACCGAAACTAATCCAAACTAACCCTTGAGTTAACCGGCAAAAACTAGGTTTAATCGCACTTCGGGTATATAACATATATATTTGAAAAAAGTCTCGAACATAATGCACCTTACTGGAATAGGCAATCACAGACCACTACGACATTTATTGTCATCGTGTATCGTTTAACTGGCACATATTATACTCGGTTTGCGATGAGCGGTAAATTATTACAGCGTGCAGATTTGATTTTGCAGATTATTCGAAAAGTTGTGACCCGGTTTCTAAGAACCATCCGGCTTCCTTTCCCATCCCGTACTGTAGCTAATAAATGCCGTCAGATGCGTACTTAGGAAAAATTTTCAAATGCAGAAATAATTAATTTTTAAATTAAAAAATAATAATAAACCAAAATGGTTAAAGCTGAAAGCTAATTGCCATATACTCCAGAGCTTTGCCGAAATGGATTAATAAAACATGTATTTCAGATGAGCAAAATTCAGAAATCGTGCACTTTTAATGTCAGCCAAACGAATAAAAATAATACAAAGGTTATTTTGTCACTTTTGAAAACCTCTGAACACTTACTTAGAACTGCAAATTTTGCATTAATTGTATTATATAATAACCAAATTTCCAAGAATGATTTTTTTTATATTTGTCAATTTTCTTAGGCATTCATATAGTTTCGATTATAAGAGGAAATTATAAAAACTGCCAGTTTTTCCTTCGAACAAAGCAAACTATGTAATTGTGCTTCTCCTAAATAAAAAGTACATGAGGGATGAGAGTGGATACTTAAACAAGCGAGACACTGCACATTTATAATTTAATTCATAAAAATATTATGTGATAAGTACATCACATTCAGCACTATATTTTTAAAATATTGATTATTTACGCTGGGCCTCATGGATTTGATATTCGCTCGAATGCGGATAATATAAGCTTAAAAACGGAATTTCGTTTAACTACATGAATTATAATTAAACAAAATGACTATCATACCTCTTCAAATTGTGTTTAAAATAATGTCTTTCTCTAATCTGCATTTAATATAATTATTGTCATACCTAAATCGATGTCACAAAAATAACAATTTATTTCTCTAATTTATATGTAAACATATATGAACATTTTGTTGCCCCTCCTGCCTTTGTCTTATAGAAGTAGGTGCAAACTTTATGAAAACCATCACCTTCTCAGTATTTGACGTGGGTACACACCATTATTAACTATTTGCATCTTTACAGTGGCCCATAGAAATCAGAATCACAGAAACAGTACGCTCCCAGCACTAGCCAACATGGTAAATTCGACGAAGCAAGTAAATAAAGTAAAACCTAATATTACTAGGAATGCAACGGATAATTTAGTTTCCCCTAATTATAATTCTCGGTAAGTCTGCATGTATTACTTTACTCAATAACATACCAGTAATTATTTGAAAATATCAGATATTTAAAATACTAATGTTATTACATGGTGAACTCGTAGAGTCGCACAATTTCAAAAAATATTAATGACAGTCTTTTCTGTTTTATTTTTTTAACATGAACTAACATTTTTAACTGCGTTATAAAAGATAGAACATCTAACAGGCAAAACAAATTTAAAATTTAAAAGAATATATTTATTATAATAATTAACTACATAACGTATATTTAGACATCTGTATATGTTATTATATTCTTAAGCTAAAAAATGGCCAAATTTAAAATCTCACACTGATAAAAACAACACTGTCTTCTACAAACTCCAAATAAATAAAAAGAAAACAGAAGTAGGAATCACATTAGCACCAATCAGTTAGAGTGCCGTAAAAATATTCCGAAAAAAATTATTTCTTGTTTTCACTGACATGAAATTTATGTTGCTACTTAGAGATGATTACAACAAACAATACATACATACATCAGAATTGTCTTAATGGTCATCAGTTAAAACCGTTTTTAATAAGTTCAAAATTGTTTAAATAAGTATTTCCATATTACTGATAACAACATGGACAACACATTTATTACTTCTCAAATAATGAGAAATTAAAAGCAGTGGACGTGTTTGGGCCTATTTCGGAATTTTTCGACAATGAAAATGTATGTAAACCACCGTATTTATTTAGACAGTGTAAGATTTCCTTTATACACAAAATCAATATCATTTATACTTTTAATTATTTACCTATTTATAGGAAAGATATCAATATTATGTTCGGCTAAATATTATGAAAAACCCCAAACGAAAATCAGACGGTTAGCAATAAAATATTTACTTTAAAATGTGTGAATTTAGTTTGAATATTGCAAAAGTGTGTCGATGTTGTTTATAAATTGAATATACATCTAATATATAGAATATACCCCACAAAGTAAATATATTTAAAGATAATGAATAATATTTAGTGTCCAGTCAAAAACATTTACAGGCATAATATGTTAATATTCATCTCTCCCTGACGGGTAGGACAATGGATAGACCAAAAACATTTAACCTAAAGAGACCCGACAACTCATTCATAAAAATCAGAAATCTTGCAAAAATATCAACAAAACGATTGTCCCGCCTCCTTATATTTTTATGTATGGTGTACAAACTTTTGTCAAACTTCGTCCCCACTACTAAATGTAGTATTGTCCGCCCCCGCCTGAACGAAAGCAAGGACAGTTCATAGACGTAGACTTTGAAAATGTGAGTCCATCATAATAATAATTTCAATAAAGTAATTGAAATATGAGTATTTATTCGAGTGCATAATTTAAAATATATTTATGTTTTATTTATAGTATGTGGGTTAGATTGAGTTAGTTTGGGTTAGATATGGGTTCTGAAGGTTAGTTAACACAAAATAGTTATTTTGCTGTGTCACGAAATTTTTCCGTGTCCTTGCAAAACCACTGCGATGAAACCAAAGAAGTATTCACTTCAAAAATGATTTAATAGAGGTTGGTAAATGACTGCAAACATATCAGATTATCCATTAATATCACATACATAGGTAAGTATTATAAAATATTAATTAATCACATCACAAAATGGTGCCCACTGTACTATTGTGTTTCATTTACTTTTACTTACTTGTGGAAACTCAGGTTCGGATGATAATAGCTGGAGATTTTGCATACCTCACACCGCAAGACCATCGTTACTTTGATATAAAGTTTATAAAAAATATTTATAGGAAATCACTCACGAAATACAAAAAAGCTACACGTCGCGTCGCGTCGCACAAATTCAGGCTTTAAAACGTCCATTTGAAATCAAACAAAACTGGGCGGAGAGTGCTATTTTGCAAGTTTTTTAATGAAAAACATTTATTTATTCAGGTCGCGATAAAGTTGGACGGCCATCTTGTTACTTTTGACGTCTGTATTATTAGGAATCCCATTCAGCTAGTGAGCTTTGACATTGCACAATTTTGTTAATATCATAGCAACCAGTCATCAAAAATAGTGTCGTAATGAGCTTCTTTTCGACACAACTTTGCGTATCGAAAAGACTTCTTTATGATACCAAAATAGAAATAGTATATTGTGCAACAATAAGACTTTTCACACGATTGAGACAGTTTGGTGACACGAGCCGTAAGCGAGTGTCATAAAGTCTCATGAGTGTAAAAAGTCTTTTCAGCACGTGTAGCACACTATAATTTTTCTACGACTGCTACATACAGGGTGCCCCACTGGGAGTGTGGTAGAAAATTAGATGTTATATGGGAAACATTTTTATTATTGATTTATCAGAAAATTTTATTCCTAATGAAAGAAGCTACGTGAGTAAGAGATTCTCGCTAAACTATAACTAGGGGCACAGTCCTAAAATGGGGCCACCGGAGTGGAGTCCCTATTTTCCAAATATTTAGAAAAAGAGGCTCCGAGGGCGAAGCCCTAAAATGGGGCCCCAGGGGGGCGAAACCCTAGAATGGGGCCTATGGTTCGGGAGTCCCATTTTTTACAGATTTAGCAATGGAGCCCCCGGGGGCGAAGCCCTAAAATGGGGCCCCAATTCTTAAAAGGGGGCCTCTGGTATAAGAGTTCCATTTTCTACAGTTTTGCAAAAAGGGGCTCCCGGGGGGTGAAGCCCTATAATTGGGCCCCCTTTTTTAGAGATCTGGTAATGGGACCTTTGAGGGCGAAGCTCTAAAACGGAGACGAAGCCCTTTAATCTAAATACCCGAATAAGCGTGTGAATGTGAAAAGTATACTTTGCACACGCCGTGTGCAAAGTATACTTTTCACACGATGTTTGAAATGTCCAGTTTTCAAGAGCAGTTGTTAGTGCGTTATTGTCTATTTTCAGGGCAGTCGTAGAAAAAAGTATATTCAACATACATTTGGAATGAATGGTCATTGCATAATATACTATTCAGCAGCTAATAATGAAATAAAATTTCCGAAAACTTATTTCCTGAATAATTTCAAATTTGAACACGAAATGTATGAGATACCAAAAATACGCAATTTTATCCCGATTTAAACGTTTTTGTGACACATAGGGTTTTTCTGCTCTCAATGATTAAACGAAAAATTAAATCATACCACTGCTAGCCTAAAAATAAATTGCTTATCATTATTTTTGAGAGAAATAAAAAGGAACTGAAGTAGACAAATTTTATTTAAAAACATACAAACATGACAAATATCTGGTTAATGACATATTCAAAAAGTAGCTTAATAACTATTTTCTTCTATTAAATACCTATTAAAACATATTTACAGCAGTGCCTTCACTGGTTTTGAAACGTTACCAAGTTAGTATACTTATTGAATGGGGAAGAGCCGTCGGTCGTCGACCTCCAATGCTCTCAATCTATTGGTGTAGTTACTTACTACGTGCATACTATAAATATTTTGGGGGTAAAACAAGGCGGAACCAAGGGAAGCGGCATTGTCAGATTGACATGTAAGAACTTCAGAACCGGTTTTTGATGAATCAAAAATGGGGAAAATAAGTATTTAGTGTTATAATTTAATATGAAAAAAGTATGTACAGTAACTCGTAAACTTAAAATTTGGCAACGCTACATCTATCGACCATAGAATGTGCCTCAATGTTGGGGGAAAACAAAGAACCATTTGTCCCGTCTCTTCAGGTTAAATGTCTTTGGGATAGACTTGCCCGCCAGATAACCACAGAAATAATAACAAAATTGTAAACGAGTCGCATATTGCATGAAGTACGTCTTCTATCTAGTCAGTTCCCACACTGTCATTACAAAACCTTACCAGTTGAAATGCTTTAATCATATTTTACTACGATTTAGTGAGAATGCCGGTGTAACACATTGGCTGCCATGAGGTATGCAGTATGTATCTCCCCCTAATGTTAGGCTGCTACTTACTGATAAACGGCGCCGGCGCGGCGTACGGCTCAGAAATGCCTATATTTCCTACAGATTATACGCGGTTCAGTCAGCAGGACGCAATAAAAAGCCTTCGAAAACTATTTTTAATTTGGATTTTTTATGTTTCTATATCAGTAGCCATATGATTTTTGTGCAAAGTCCACCCACTCTTGATGGAAATTATTACAGAAGAAGGTGATTTATTCAAATAAAACAATTATTCAAAGGAATTATAAATAAAATGTTAAAATAAATAAAAACGAGAATTTACAAAACAATTTCAAAATATTCTCAAAACAATTGTATTATACATATTATTTAAACTTTCGCAATCAAAACACAACATCAACTAAACGTGAAACAAAAACAGCTCTCTTTGGGTTTATAAAATGAAAATAAATCCTAATCTTGAAAAAAAAACATCAACTAAACCTAGAACAAAAATTATACAGCTCTCTTTGGGTGTATAAAATCAAAGTAAATCCTAATCGTTGGAAAAAATAATAAACAACATCAACTAAACCTAGAACAACAATTAAATAGATCTCTTTGAGTTTATAAAATCAAAATAAATCCTTATCTATGGAAAAAAATAAAAAAACAACAACTAAACCTAGAACAAAAATTAAACAGCTCTCTCTGGATTTATAATATCAAAATAAATCTTAATTTTTGGAAAAAAAACATAAAACAACATCAACTAAACCTGAAACAAAAAATAACACCTTCATTTGACCTTGCGAAATAAAATAAATCTATTTTTTACATATTTTTCGCTAGATTTTGCCATTTTTATAAGTTTTCTCCGTCGTTATCTTGAAAAACGGATAAATTTTCTGAGCAAGACTCCTCAAAATTAATACGAGTTTGCAGTTCAGACTTTATTAAATCCATGGACATTCTGTTTCGCTCTTTAGTCCATTCATTATTTAAAAGGCTAAACAATCTTTTTATATTTACAAAATCATTAGAAGTCTTTGTTGTATAAAAATAGGCCCATATCTTATCATTTGGCAAGTCTTTTGGAAGGACCTCAAAAACAGTTCAAACACATACAAATTCGGTATACACGTTTGGCAAGAAATTTTTATCCATAGGATTTTAATGCGATAACAGAGTACGTTAGATACGAGACCTAAAGTTAAAAAGAGACACAACGTATGCCATTCCTTGCGCAGCTTTACCCTTCCAGCAAGGCGTGGTCACTCGGCGTTCGCTGTCGGCGGTTATTCTTTGTATCATGGTCGGCGACCGTCCGATTCGAGTTTAATAGTTTAGTTTAGTTTAGTAAGGGACACGTCGCTGAGGACAGATTATTTCTGGCATACTTCATTTTTACGATTTTTGCGAAATTTTCTTTGTTTCTTAGTTACTTTTAATCACTGTTCTATCCGAAAATACAACAGTGATTTTAAAATTATTGATTACAAAAGGCTGTGCGGAAATGATGCAAAATAAAATAACCTGTTTGACCTGTTTCTATGCGCTTACAGACAGTGTTGCCAGGCGATTGTCAGATTTCACTAGATTCTGCGAATTGAAAAGTTGTCAGATTTGACCAGATTTTATCAGCAGTTATGTTTTTTTTAACAAATTGGTTACAAAAACATTAATAATTAATAATTTCCACCCAAATCTGATTAAAAACTTAATTTAAAAAGAAAAATAAAATAGGAATGGTACTATGTATTCAATGGAACGAAAACATTAACCGTTTAGCATTGCAAACTTAACTTTAACTTAACATGACATACCTGTTCAATAACAATTTAAACTGAATACGATATTTATACAACTACTTCATCTTTTACTATAAATGAATGCAGAACGTTTAACCAAAAGCTTATCTGGAATATTGTAGCAAAAGCAATGTTGGTTATTTTCGTTTGTTTGCCTGAATGCAGTCCAAACTTGTATCAATGTTACTATTTTGCAACAACACTCTATCTAACAAACAACACAGTACAATTTAAAAAACCAGTAGAACAAAGCGTCATATGCAATGAGCCAACAATGGGTCTTCTTAAATTGCAAAATTCCTAAATGACGAATAATATGTCGAAATTAATAGGTAGGGGAAGGAAATAATTCAAGAGCAAGACTCAACGCAAGCAAAGCGGAAATATGATGCTCGGACTTTATTTTTAATTCGCGTGTACCTATCGCAAACTTTCGACCTTCGGACCTGCTCATTTCGCAGCAGCCCACTGTTGTCGTTCTAATATTTCACTTCACAAGTGCCCATCCGTTCGCTTCGCTCGCTCCGGGGGCGCAACCAAACAAAACTAACCCAATCTAACCCAAGGCAATGCAATGCAAATGAAGAAAAAATAACTTTGAAAATTATATGAAATAGCGCGTACGCATGCGTGAAGGCTGAAAATTGCGGTAGGTAGACGCGAATTATTTTTATATTTTAGGGTAACGCAGTTTTCGGGGAAGTTCCGAACTCTAAAAAATCCCAGCTGGCGTTGCATGCCGTTATAGTATAAATTTACCAAAATACGTACAATACAATAGAGGTTTTTATTTGACTGCAATCCGCATAGAAAAAAATGGAAATTGTACAATATTCCATAAATCACCAGATTTGACCTATAAAATAAACAATTTTCACCAATCAACAAAACCTTCTCAAAATCACCTGATCTGATGAATTTTCACCAAGTTCGGCAACGCCGTAATACAGAAAGTTCGTCGATCTGCCTCGGTGGTCTTCGTCGCCAACGAAGGTCGTCCTATGCGAGAGCGTCCGCGCGTTTGTTGCTGAATGGAAGGGGAGTAGGGGAAACCAGGGGAATTCCGTCTCTTTCTCTTTTTAACTTTAAGTCTCGTATTTAACGTACTCTGTTATCGCATTAAAATCGTATGGATAAAGATTTTTTGCCAAACGTGTAGAGTAAATCAATGTTAACCGCATCTTCAATTTTCAATATCACAGGAAATTCAGAGAGCACTTCCCATGTCAATTTCAATTCCTCCGATTTAAGGCCCAAAAACCCAAACTTCTTGTAAATCCCATCAGGACCAAAATCATATCCTTCTTCCAAATATTCGAGTGCTCTTTGCAGGAAAATATGTCCCTGTGATGTGAATTTATGTGTTTCGTCTTCGGTGAGGTATCTAAAAATGCCTCTGACTTTACTTCCAAAAAAATATCAGACAACCTGCTTTTTAATTGGTTAAAAAGACTTCGGATTGCATCATCAATGTCCAAAATAGTGAAGCTATCAGTTTTTAGTAATAGTATAACCTTCGTGAATGCAGGCAATACATTACTTCAGACGAAAAGGTAACAGTCATTGAATTTTTTTTACACTTTTCATCATTATTTATAGCATTACTATTGCAACCTTTCTCATAGCACCCTGTGACTGTTATTTGAACCTTTTCCAAAAAATAATATTTAATTGCAGGCCATCCTTCTTTCCTATCTTCGAAATGAAGGTGACTTTTGGCCTTCTCCATACTTTTGGTATCTAGCCCATGGCCATACTGCCTCTGGTGATATCTACAAGGTGTGGCAAAACTTCTTTTTTCCCCCTTTGCAAGGGAGCTGGGAAGATTTCATCCACCCCTGGCGATTTAACTTTCTTTGATATTTGACGATAATTTGTTAACGATGAATATCAATGAAAATTAAGTAACATCTATTTACTTCCTATCTAACCAACCTAATACCAAAATTACACCAAATAATGAAATTGAAATTGAGTAAAGTAATAATATAAAATACCTAGGAATAATCATCGATAGGCATTTTAAATGGAATTTATTAATTAATTATATAGGTAATTAAAATGATGAAAATTATTTTACCAGAATTCTACCATTTAAAGAGTATGTTAGAAAGGAAACAACTAAATATTTTGTGGGACACTTTATTCAACCACATTTATATTAGGGAATTCGAGAATGAGACTTTCTCTCTCTTTCATAGATGTTCAAATTTGAATAATAGATGTTCACGTTTGAATAACCGCATACGGGATCATTAACAGAAAAAATCAATAAGAAAATGCAGTAAAAATAGTTCACATATGTGATACCAAAATCGTATGATTTTCTACCACAAAACATCAAACCTATAAACCCTGCTTTAGATTTAAAAAACGTTTAGAAGAAAGAATAATAAATGCACCTAGAAGTATTCCCTAATGTATCTAAATTTCTGTTAACATTTATATTAAATTTTTTAAAATATTTTGATTTATTGTGTTTTTACTGATGCCTCATAAATTCGGAATTTGCGTCGTATCATTAGTAGAACTATGCCTGAATTGAACTACAAATAAATAGAAAATTGTAAAAACACAATAGTAACGTGACAAAAATCTCATATAAATATAGAAAGATTGTTTTGTAGTTGAATTTGTCAGTTTCATAAAGTCTCCTGAAAAGCTTACTTTTTACAACTTTTACTTTGCATAAAGATGATTTCACCAATTATTTAAAAGAGTTTCGAATATTGTATCATAAAAGGTGTAAGAAAATCATGTTTTCTTTCGAAATTCTCATGCGATTTTTCCAAAAAAATAAATAAATAAATTTACATTATTTTGAATATTGTTGAGTTCAATTTTACTTTATTATATTGCAGATAAAATTAATATCGTAAAAACACGCTTTATTTTTTCGAATTTGGCTTGGACTGATAAGGTATCCTAAGATAAAACACCAACTTGTGTGTTCTGAATAAGGTTACTGTTGCCCTGTTTTAACTTTATTGGTCATCTAAACAGCATTCAGGAAAGAAGTATTAACAAAACCCCTCTACACACTAAAAGGAAAATGGATCAACGCCAACTCGTAAGATTTTCATTCACTCCTATGGTCATATTGGTACTGGTACACACATATTGATATAAACAGGAATAAGGAACCTTATGGCAAATAGAGCGGTTTGGTACGAACTCATCTATTCTACTAAAACATTATAATAAGGTTGCCTATATTGCATTAGCCAATATTAATCATATACAAATATGAAGGTGAATGTTTTTGACTAGAACACTTAAAATTTAATTTGCTTAATGTTTAAACAATATATGTGGTGTGCTATCAGCAGTGTGCTATTTTCAGCCCGCCGGATCCAGACACTACGACTTACGCCGGCTATCATCTTGCCTATGAAGTCAAAAAACTCATGTACGCTTTAGCCAGTACTAACACTTCTTACTTTTTACAGTTGCAGCTTGACTAGATACTTGATTTAATATTATTTTAATTTTTAATTCAAATACTAATTGCTAATAGAATGGAGTAAGTCATTTATCTACTATCATTTTATATTATTAAAAAATGCTACTATTTTACATGCAGGGGCAATATTTCCACAATCGTATTACAAAACTGGCATTCAACTCCATTCTAGATGCATTAGGCCTAGTAGATAGATTTTTCACTGTACATGGCATTAGTTTCGGTTGCATTTAGCACGAAAGCGTGTTTGTAATATTTTATGTTAGATCATTAGCTGCAGACTCTATAAGGTTGATATTAGTATGAAACGTATAGCATTCTAGTATATTGGCTGATACTGTTTTCAACTATAATATGATATGAAGTAAAATATAATATTTATACGATGCTTAACATAAGAACGATGATACTATACGTTGAATATTTCCCTCATGTATAAGAAATCCCATTAAAGGAGTGCAATTATCAGAAAATTATAGCGATAACTGGCATTATAAGATCCTTTACACAAATAGTGCACTATATGAAAATCGGCCTTTTCTATTGGTCGATCCGCATGGCCCTCCGCTCGCTTCGCTCGCTACGGGGGCTCAAGGAAAGGAAACTAACCAGGTGCTAACCCAAACTAACCCACGACATACCCAAAATCAAGAAAAAAACTGTTTAGAAACATAATCTTTAAAAAAAATAAAAAAAGAGCAACGGGGTTTGAACCCGGGCCGTCCAGGTGAGACCCAGTTGTCTAAACCTCTACACCACGAGAGCTCTTGACAGAAATCAATTGCATCACGAAGACATATTGTAATACGAGATGGATCAACCAATAGGAGAGGTCGATTTTTACATAGTGCACTATGTGTAAAGGATCTTAAAATGCCGATAACTGCACTGTAGGAAACGAAACAGCACGGCGATAATTGCATCGTACGTATCTATGGTAATTCCATTGTACACTTATTACGATGACAGCGATAATTTATAAATAACTTCAAAGTAAAGTGAAAATATGTTATTAAAAATGTCTCGATTCAGACAAAAAAAAATCGTATTTTTTCGTCTCTTTATTTTGCTCACACGTACGTTTTTCTATTAAAAGAAGAACCAAAATGTATTTTTTAAAACCATGTACTTATTCGGGAAATATTCACCCGAATTACACTCGTGCATCAAAATAACCAGATAATTTTGCATTCGAGCGTGTTGTCTTAAAAAACTGCATTCGGTTATTTTCATATTTTGGCAAAAGAGCCCTCCACCCTCCACCTTCGGTGTCGGACTCTTTCTCCAAAGTATGAAAATGAACTCATGCAGTTTTTAGACAACACGCTGTCATGCAAAATTATCGGTAATTTTGATGCACTTGTGCAATATACAGTCAGTTACGTAAAAAATAAGTTAAGCAAATGTAAAACATTATATATGTGGCTAGTCATTGCTTACGTCTTCTTTAACAACGAGTAATAATGCGATAATTTGTAGCCATACGAGCACCATATTGCATTATTCTTTTTACGAGTTTCCCATTTATTCCCTACCAAACAATATTCATTTAGTTTATACAAGTAACAAGTAACAAAATCTGCATTTAGTTTTTTTCGTATCTTGTATATGAATATAAGTACAATTCATTATTTAGGAACAATCGTATATCTTTAAACAATTTTTTTCTATTTATGTAATAAAATACTATATAGCATAGGTCTCCTTACCTTTGTGTTACTGCCTAGAGCTCTTTTAATACAGTTTATCTGCCCATATCAGTCATTTTTATTTTCAAGCTTGTTTATATATTTAAATTAGCATGGGTTAGTTGTTCGTTGGATGAAGTCAACGGAGCGCTGCTGTTAAATAGAGGCAAAGTTGCGCAATTTAGGGGTCATTGATATGCCATTGAGAAATTTAGAAAATTCCGACTACTTCCGGAGATATCCGTAAAAAACCAAACACCAGCTATTTAATTTTTATTTTTTCCTGAATTTATTTGAAGAGATAATATAACATGAATTTAACATTATTAATTTATTATTGCCACTCTTTCTCCTTTATAAGATGGCAGTATCAAATTTTCAATCTGACGTTTCGTGTCCTGGCCCTCATCATCAACTTCATTTTTTTTTAATAGGGATTTTTTATTTAATTTTTTAGAAGCCTTTGGTCTCCTAAAACCAACCATGTATCACACTTATCAATAAATCTAGATTCTTTCCATAAGAGAGAATGTGTTAGACAGAGATAGGGCGATCTTTTCTGACTTATTTCACTTATGAGAATATTTGTTACCGCTATTGGACAAGTGTGATTTTAGGTTTACGAATATCTCCGGAAGTGGTCGGACCTTAAATTGAGCAACTTTGTCCCTATTTAACAGACTTCGAGTCTCTTATGGTTTCCGAGATCCTAATGGTGAGAAACGAATTTGTTTCACTCTGTATAAATATGCCATAATGCTTCCCCCAACTTTACTTATCGTACGTTTTACGGAAAATATGTCTGGATAAAAGTTGTTTGAATAAATGCACACATAATTATGATAGTACAATACCCGCTTAATTACAAGTCCTTAGTGCTTGTCGTGTGACGTCATCGATGTAGGCCGTGCAATTTTAATCATATAAGGGGATACATACACTAATATTTATGAAAACTATGAATAGTTAACTTAGTTTAAAGAACGCTAGCTATATGACAAACTTCTTGACAAATCCCAATAGTTATGTTTGAGTCATGTTTAATACTCGGTGTAGTATTAATGCAGGCTCCCAACTCCCCTGCACCTGCGCTAAAATTCAGGATATGTATTTATGTATAATAATTTTTTTATACTACTGGAAAAAAATTATTATACATAAATACATATACTGAACTATTCCACACCTTCCCTTAATTATTATTACTTCAAATAATAAAAAACTCGATAAAAATATACTTTAGTATGTATAATGTAGGTACTCATGTTATGCAGCGTCAAATTTCATTTACTTAATATCGCGCCTAACTTAGTGTGTAAGTAAGTGTTTAGTATTGTAGTATAACATCCCCGTCCGTTCAACAAGGTTGAATGAGATAAGTTGTGCTTAGTCTTTCTTTTGCCAATGAACGTCAAAATAGATTTTTAAAAAACAATAAACACCTACATTGTGCTATAACTGTACCTTGCACAATTTTACTTATCCAGAATGCGCCCGACTTTAAAAAAATTATGGTAATTTGAGGAATAAGGTGTGGTATGTAAAGCAAAGCACAAATTTATAATACACCTACTTTATTAATTAGAGAGAAAAAGTGCCATACTCAGCCTGGAATTCACGAGGGAAAGGAGCATGGCAGGGAAAACTTCGATCACAATTCTAAAATCCGAACCATGCTGCGCAACATTTGTTAGTATAATAAAAATTAATTTACTGTCCCCGTGCCAAAATTTGTCATTCCACACTTGTGACAATACATTTAAAACTGAAGAGTTTGGTATTAGTTAGCCAGACATCGCCAGCAGGTACTGAGGTCCCTTAGTGCGGGAGGCTACTCAGCTAATCGTTGAAATTTGAGCTAATATCTCTAGAATGATCCTTTATCATTTATAGCTAGGATATTCGCCCAGTCAGGGGAGAAAAATGTTAGTAGATTCACCAAGGCTCTTACTTA
>MU182203.1:382246-399003 GCA_016904865.1 Pissodes strobi
ACAGCTGGATGTAAAAGAAAAACTCCAGACATACTTGAAAACATTCTCGAAATTGATTTGAACAAAATCTGTATTACTGCATAGACGAAAATGGAAACCACTTTCAGCACTTATTATCACATTGAGGTGTATACCCTCTTTGTAGTAAATTAATTTTCACTTTTCATTTACTTATGTATCATAGTTTATAACTAACTTTGCAGTGAAGCCATGTTACTATGGAAACCATTGAATATTATTTCTTGCCGTCTAATTCATTATCAGTATTAAATTAAATTATTAGAATTACAAACCCAAATAGCTTCAAAACGGTTGAAGATAGGTATAAGCCTTATTATAGACAATTGGATTAAGAGTTCATGTAGAATCAAAAAATGATATAAAATTTAGGGGTTTCCATTTAAAAATCTAAAGTGCGATGCAATAACTTATTTTTGGAACACCCTGTATTATACAGCTACAGTACAAACAATCAAAAAATGTTCCCCTAGAAATCAAAATTGACGTGTCCGAGCGTTTTTCCCAAAATATACCAGGAGAGTCACAAATAGGGATGCGACCTTTCCGTTGGGCCACCCTGTAGAACACAAGCTATGAAAATACATTAAACTTTTAAAGAAACAGGTCCCAAATTAAATATGTTTTGTTATAAAAAGTATGTATGCATGTACAGGTAGGTAATATATGGCCTATTTCGTTATTTTTTTTTAATTTTGGGGCAATAATTTTTTAAGAGGGTATTGGGAGTACTTTTGAGAATTATTTTTAAAACGTCTATGCCATTATGATTAGCGCATCCATCGAAATGTGGAGACATACTTTTGTTCAATACAATATTCCAAAATCTGTTATTATAAGTTTCTAGAAATATGTCATCAAATTCATTTATTAACTTATTAAAGATTATGTAAGTCTCAGATACAATATTTATTAACTTGTCCTAGGGAATATAAAAGGCCTTCACGATTTAATTTAGTAATGAGACCAAAAACTGCTCATCATTTATTAATATTTGAGACAATAGTTTTAATTTGGGATGTCTTGTTGAGAGCAATTCTGGGTCCTAATCAGGTAGCTCAAAGAACTTATTAACATTAATAGTGCTAAAACTGCCAGACTGAAGTGTTACTATAGAGTGAATTCAAAGTCTGTTCGTTGTATCATATTATAACTGTCGCCAAAGAAAATTTGTGTGTAACACTATAATATTATTTGCTGTCGCACAGAAATGTGATAATGACCACCTGCCATTTTCCTGTATTTACCAAATCTATTTTTAAGAGGGTCTGTTTGAAATTTCCAATCTTTGGTAGTTTCAATGTAGAAAATTTAACATTAAACTCCCCAAAATTATCAAAATGTATGTTTTTTTCTTGCTCCTCAAACTCAATTTTGCTTATATCAAGGGCTTTTGACGAATTTAACTCATCAATATGTTTGAGCATTTCATCTTTGCTTGGCCCTATTTTGATATTTTTTGATAAATAACTATAGGGCAATTTAAAAAAATAGATGGTATACAGTCTCTTTTAGCCGTGGTTTTAGTAAATCTATTGTAAAAAATTTACCAGTGTTTCTACTTTTTATTATGATACTACCTTCAGGAAAATGAGCTTCGCATATTTTCGTGTTTGTAAGGGTATAGCTTTTAGCAATTTTTGTTGTAAACTTACGTTCTTTGTAAAACCAAAAACATGAACAAAAACTTATAAACTGTGCTGTACCAATACCCACTGAATGTTGTTGATTGTACACAAACGGCAATAGCAACAGGTCTTTAAGTTCGAAATATAAAGTTATACGTATTTAAAAATACGCCCAACAATATAAATTGTATACCTAAACACAAAGAGATTAGGTACCAGTTTCAGATCCGATTTCAGAAAAATGCAAGAAAATTACACTAATGCCATTAAGTCTAGGCAAATTCGCAAACCAATAGTTTGGCTTGTTTGCGCTGTTGCCCGCTCTGTAAGGAAAGTACAGTGGACTCTCGATAATTGGCAAGTGTTGGGACCAGCGGTACTACCTATTATTGAGATCAGCAAATTATCCGGCGAGTATATGTATGATTTTAAATATGTATGCAAAAGCAAAGTGTCTGTGTATATTCTATAGGTATAGATACATAATATGAATAATGTATCTAATACATATGTACGTATGTATGTGTTTAAAGAGATGGTTAGTAATGATGCACGGCATTTAAAACGTACTTATTTACTTGTTCCCATTTCGAGAATTTCTATACAGCGCGCACCAATTATCTGGCATCGCCGATCATCGGGCTGCAGATTATCGATAGTCCACTGTATTATTTTAGGAAAGTGCTCGAAATAGATAATAATATTAGATAATTAAATAAATAAATTACGAAATACCACATTATAAAAAGAGGAAAGAACATCTCATGGAAATATATTTTTACAATATTGGACTAATTGTAATGTAAGATATACATTCTATATACGGCCATCCTAATATTCGCTACTATCGAAGTAGTCTAGCAACGTTGCAACCAATTGCGCGCGATTATCCTTCCACCCGCAAGCCTCCCTCCTACATGTTCGCTCCAAATAGCAAAGGCCTACATGCATGACGTCACAAGGTAAAATTTTGTGAGCACTTAGTCCTTTTGTAGACGTGTCGTTCTGATAGATGTTTCAACTGTTTGTTAGACAAGAATAAACTGATCAAATTCGATCATTCAGACTAATAATTATTATTAGCTCACACATCAGATTTTTTTTCAACCTGCAACAATATAATTAAGGTAAAAAAGAGTCGATGCTGCTTACCTTAGTCTTAATTAAAAATGGTTCAGTTATGATATATTATTTCATTCCTTTCCTTTTCAATGACATATTTCCTATTGAATTTCAATGGTAAGAACGCTTTAAATAAATTATTTTTATTAATTGCCTTCATCAGAAATGATTTGATTAGAAGGTTATATGTATGCTTTTATTTTAATTGTATTGTTACATTTCTCTTTAAGGGTAAATGATTGCACATTTTCAATTGAATTACGATTGTAACAAAGTTTTAAATAACTTTTATATACATACTCAACGGTTTATTTGTATATTACTTTCTGATTCTTTTTATCCTTAAGTGCATTTACATTATGTAGGAAAATTTCAGAAAAAAAAATATTACTTTGCATATTATTACGTTTTTGGCCTCCCAAATATTTTATTGGGTTTTTAGATAGTTAAAACGACTACTAGGATCGCGAAAAAATATAACAGTTACCATTTAAGGATTGTTACATCGTTGCGTCGAACAAGCAGACAAAACAATTTTTGGTACCATCATTATGTGCGCCGCGCCGTATTCATCCAATAACGTACCATAAAAGCTGTGGAAGCATTTGCATAAATTGTGTACAACCTGTATAGCTATTAATACAAAACATGCAAGAACATATTCTCACTGCTTTTTCTGTTGCACATCAAGGACATAAACATAAATATACATGGTTGTCCAACGTAGTGGCAACATCCTTGTAATTTTTTTTAATCGGAATTTGAATTAGAAAACTAACCAGGGAAATCGAAATAAATAGGTGTATCCAAGATAGTCTGCCAACATTTGTAATGACGTCACGTGGGTGTCGAAGTTTTCTTTTATTAAATTACAATGTATACCCTGTGTTATTGTAATGATCTAAAATATTATGGAATTGCTCAACGCTTTTCTTGACTTTTTTGAATTTTTTATTTTCTAATGATTAACGAAATGAAAAAAAAATCTATATTTTTTAAATTTAAATTTAAATTGAAAACTCAATTTAGGAAGGCATAATTGGTGTATTTAAGGTAGTTTTAACTTAATTTGACATGCCAAAATACCAATTAAATCACGGGCGTTAAACAAAAGCATAGAGCCAAAACAATTTATTAAAAACATTTACCACTGTCCAATACAGATTTTGTTGGCTGTAGTATCTGATCCTATATCGGTTTAGAATAACATCCTTAGAACGTAAATTTCTCTGGGAACGAAACATTTCTGAAATATTCAGGATTTTAGTAAGTTTTCTATACAAAGTGCTATATATTCCAATCTATATGTATGGGGATCTTGGTAACCGTAACAGATACAAAGTCAGCTAAGTTAGGGCAAAGTTGCGCAGTTTAATGATGAACTTTGTCCATTTAAGAAATGTGCAAAGTTCCGATCACTTCCGGATATATTCGGGGAAAACCAAAATATTTCCAGATCATTTTAATTGCTTCCTCAGTTTATTTGAAGATATATTTTAAAATAATTAGATATTTTCATATGTTGATTTAACTTAAAAATTAACCCAAGCTAACCCAAACTGAATTTTGAATTGAAATTTCCACTTAAAAAAAATCATTTAGTTTATCATTCAAATAAATATGTCAAAAAAAGCCGATTCCCTAGGCTAGCTCTGTAATTTAAATTTGGATTCAAAAATTACAAAGGTATTGCCACTTCGTCGGATAGTCCTGTACATTGAGTTAATTAATCATTTTGCAGGTATTAAAATCATTTTTATTCAGTTGAGCTTATGTATTTAAGATACTATCAATGTGAGCTTAAAAGCTACGAAAATCGTTACTGTTTTTGCAGAACGAAATATTTGTTAGTCAATTTGTTCATACTTTGTACATACTTTTTCTGCATTAGTATTTAGTAGTTCATTGTTGTATCATTACTTGTGCAATGTTGGCTTTAATTTTTAACCTTCTGCTACCTGCTGATAGGTCAGCCACATTTTTTCGTAGTATTTTTTACCATTTATTGGCCAAAGAGCCGGCATTGGCATGTAGAATATAACAGACATTAAATATGATAGATTGATTGTATGCAATAACATTAACATAGTCTGTGTGCATGCAAATGCGTTTAATATTTTGTGAAGATACAATAACTAGTCCGACACTGCCAAATATGCATTAGCTAGGATATGCTAAATAGTTTAATGTTTTAGTATACATATAGTACCTTTCATGCCTGAGTCAAGTGATTTTTTTTTTGGCCTAATTGAATATTTTTATAAATAACAAATGTTCATTTCTAGAGCATCTTTGTCTAAAAGTATATGATGAAAATGTTACTGCAGCTGTACTTTGTGATATAAGGCATTTAATTTGTTAAGAAAGTACTGTTGCGAAAGCTTGACCGAGCTGGCTTCCGAGATGCTTCCTGGAAATGATTAGTAAATGTAGGTGGAAGAATTAAAAATAATAATAATTATTTGTTGTGTACTTCACAGTTTCGTACTTGGTCTTTTGCTGTTTTTGATTTATGTAATTTAACTTTGGTTAATTAAAAATCACATAGTAAAGCTCAGTAGATATATACTAATTATCTGAATACAACTATTGAAATAATAATTATTTAGATAAAATTATTGAAGGAGATCTTTCAAAAATTAGGCAGTGCTTTGATCTAAAGGATGTTATTTTAGACAATTCAATATTAAATAATGTTACGTTTACAAAATATTTGTTTACACACACAAATATCATATATTTATAATCCATATAATACATCAATCAGTGATTCCCATGTTATATACATGCCTATTCATACCATTATATATCGATCACGTGGCTCAGGTTAAACAAAAGGCACTAGTATTTGTTTAAATAAATTATATTTTTTAGGCCTACCAGTAGAACCAGTAGCGGTACGAATCAAAATAACAACGGCGTGGCATTACCTGTAGGTTTGGCTGATGATCAAGCTAAAGATTTCGATTTTGAGAAGACTGAAATGAAATACGATAGCACGGGGATGTTCCATTGGGGCCCAGCTAGGAACTTAGAAGAGTGCATTCTGGTACCAGGCTCTGTTTCATTTATCACTAATCTAGAATTAAAAATAATAATAATAACATTTTTATTATTGGCAGTGGCCGCTACCAAGTGGCGTAGTTGCCAAATTTGTGAATCAATTCCGACTTTAATAAAAAAAACTAACAAGGCCAATTCGACCTCAAACAGTTGAATAAAATATCAACAAAAGAAAAACATTAGGTTAGTTTGGGCTCGGCAACAGCTGGTAGATAAATACTTATTACAGATTATCACTATTCGGCTTTGTGATATTAAACCGAAAATGTATCATGAAATTAAAAAAAAAGGAAAAGTGTGAACCAAACCTAACTCAGGCCAGTCTGAAATAAACGAAAAAAAATCTAAGATACGAAGATAATAAAATGCAATGTTTAATTAGAAAATTGGCAATAAAGCGAAAATATCATTATCTTAAAAATCTAGTGTACGTGAGAGGGACGCCGAGCATTCTATATTGCATTTTGCCAACTTCCCTAAAATATTTTAATATGAAACGTTGCGAAAAACCTCTTATATATAGTTAGACACCCAAAAGGAGTCCCTATGGGTATTTTTTAAGCATTTCTCTAAATATACATGTATGTATTATGCAACAGAAATAAGGGATTCAGACGAAACCAATATAGAACACCTCGAAATTAATGATATTGCTTACTTGAAGTCAAAGCAGAATTTTGTTGTTAAATTTCATATTATGGAATATGACAAGGAAATTTTGCTATGACTTCAAGTAAGGACTTTAATTAATCTTTAAGATTTGTGTTATTATGAATCTTTTTATTTAGTAACTCTATGAAAAAGCTGGAAAATTCCAGCAAAAGCTCAGATGTAAAGAGATTTATAAAGAAAATAAGTAAACATTTTTAGTTGAACTTTTTAACCAATCGAAAGCTTTTATTTTGAATCATTATCATGGCCACGAAAAACGTTTCCAGAAATATTCGTCTATTAGAACCACTGAAAATTCCCTTATTACTTTTTTATTCTTTTAGAACTATACCGTCAGTATCGCCTAAGTTATCACGTCATACATGGTTATTCGAGCTTTGCATTACGTAAAGAAATTTCTACATGAACCAAGTCATATTCAAATTAAGCAATTTTTTTAAAATGTATTCGTAAAATTTTTCCGAATCTTCAAAATATTAGTGAGTCGGTATAAACTATAAAAACCTCAACTGCACAGATAGATTTGATAAAGTAACTAAAACTGAATCAGTGACTAGTTATTTTTACGGAGTTAGAATGTTTAAAAATGTTAAACCTCGAAATAAATATTCAGCTCGTAAATGAGTAAAGTCGGATCAGTGATGAGGTATTATTTAGGAATAATAGCGTAAAAAATATTACCCGTTAAAGACAGCCTAATCAAAACCCAGAAAGAGAACACTTAAAATTATAGCAGTTATAATTTTTTAAAGTATATGATATTATCTCCGCAACCTGTGAACTTGCTATCAAGGCACAGGTACTCAAAGGTTGGGCACTACAAATCTGCAACGTGGCGTGACCTTCGTGAGTTTTATCTTTCTTTTTCTTGGAAAGATGTCTGCTTTAGGAATCAAAACACCTCTGAATCTGCTAATCAGATAACTCAAGTTATCCTAGCTGGTATGGAAGCTTTCAACAGTAAGCCATAGTTTGGAAAAAACTGCTAAAGAGCGGTCAATGCTAAAAATGCCGCCTACCGCAAATGGTGACGAGATCCGATAGCCGAAAACCGAAATATACCATTGACGAGGGCAAGGAGGGATATAACGAGCAGATCAAGAACAAGCTTATCAACTATCCTAACGGATCGAGATTTTTTTAGTCATTTGCCAAAGCTGTCAATCAGGGTTTCTCAATGATCAGCACTATGGCTCGGCTCACCAAATATAATGGCTCAATAGCCGAAACGGCCAAAGAAGAAGCGAACATTCTTGCCGACATTTTTGCATCAAATTCTACCTTAGATCCGCAAGGAAAGACTTCCCCATCTATCCTGAGGGAGAATCCCTCAATGCCAGGTCTCGTATTTCGCCAACGCGAAGGAAACGAATACTCTGTAGTATAACTAACCCGGGCCTGTTCAACATAGTTGAATGAGATAAGTAAAGTTGTGCTTTGTCTTTATTTTGCCATATATATCAACCTACGTTGTGTTATTATTATATCTTGCACAATTTTACTTAACCCGAATGCGCTTCGACGAAACACATTTAGGGAAATTTGAGGGAAAGGTGCGTCATGTAAATTAAACCACAGATTCCTAATACACCTAATTTATTAAAGAAAAGCGTGCCGGACTCAGCCTGGAATTCACGAGGGGAAAGAGTACGGCTGAGAAAACCTCGATCTAAATTCCTAAACTAAATAATGCCGTATAACCTTTATTAGTATAATAATTAAATTACTGCCTACCGTGCCACAATTCGTAGTTCCACACTTGTAACAATACAATTAAAACTGAAGGAGTTGTTGTTAGTTAGCCAGACGCCGCTGGAAGGTACTGAGGTCCTGGATTACGCAGGCTACCCAGCTACTGAGTTGCAAATTGGGCCAATATCTCTAGAATGATCATTACATTTATAACTAGGATATTCTCCCATCAGGGTAGGAAATGGTTAGTATAGATGCATCAAGGCCCTTGCGTACACTGTCAATCATTCTAATATTAAAATCCTAGCACGAAAAGACAGCAAATAATAAATTTTCTGTTATCATTTAAAGAAGTGTTGTTCACAACATAAAACGATTTCATTAAATATGTACACATGTTATGGCATCAAATATGAATTATCCATGAGAATAAAAGAAATACTTGTGCAAATTAGGTTAATAACAATATTACAAATTTTATTTTACTGACCTGTAAAACAGGGAAAATAAGAACCATTCACAAAATAAACTGTTCACTGCGCCGGTTTCAGACTATCTACCCCCGTTCTCGAGCGTTACGCTTTTGGATCTCCTTCAAAAAAACCTCGCAAAACCCGACTTCAATTTATCACTGGTTTTGATCTGTTTCTTTCTTTATATCCATATATAGGGGGTCTCAAAGTTGAATGTATCAGGTCTAATGAAATAATATTTTAAATAGGCGGGTTACCTCAACTCAAAGGCCTAGACACTAAGAAGGCCATACGCCGGATAGCGTTCCCGCAATAGTGCTTCATAAATATGCTGCTGAACTAACAGCTCCACTATGCAGGCTTATCATACAGAACTGAATGCTTTTCTTCTAGCAGGAAATGCGTTCAGGTGAAACCAATCCCGAAGAAAGGTAAAAACAATTCTAAATAACTACCGTCCAACTGCCTTAGCTCCGATAATGTCCAAAGTCATGGAGACACTGATCAACGAACAGCTCTTAAAAAATCTCGAACCGGCAGGCATCATAGGCGATCTCCAGTATGGCTTCTGCAAGCACAGATCAACGGGAAATCTCCTGACTTACGTGACCTACTTATGGATTAAAGCAATCGAGAGCTACGATGAATCTCGTGCAGTGACACTCGACATATCCAAAGCATTTGATATGTAGCATGAGAGATTGTTATGCACATTGACAGTATACGGACTACCACCTGCGCTGCTTCTATGGCTATCCAATTTCTTAAGGGATCGAAGCATATGAGTTGGTATTATTGGACATGTCTGAAAGGAATTTAAAATCAATGCCGGAGTTCCTCAAGGGTGTATACTATCTCCCACACTGTTCCTGCTCTATGCCAACGATCTCTTAGATAGGACCAACAATTCGATTTACAGGTTTGCAGACGACAGTACTCTTATATCCTCATTCATGTCGCAGACTCCAATTATCGCTGCTCGTCCCCAACGCGAGCGATAAAATCAGATTGCTGCCATCAATGAGGATATGAACGCCATTGTGGAATGGGGTGAGGAAAATAATGTCCAGTTTAATGCAGGAAAGACTCAAGCAGGTGTCTTCTAAAAAAAACAAACACCGCCGGTCCGGGCTTATCAATGATAGGTCACACGGTGACTCTGGCGCCATCCATCCATAAGCTTGCTGAGCGTCAACGTAGAAACTACATGTCTTGGCGTAATCACGTTACCAAAGGCTAGGAGCACTCTATAGAGCAAAAAAGTTGCATACTCATCAGCTCTTAGTGCTCTATAAGGCCCAGATAAGACTATCTCTGAAATTCTGTTCCCATGTGCGGAGCTCGGCATCCAAACACTTGCGCAAGATATTGGACTCCATACAGAGTAGAACAGTCCGTCTTGTGGATGACCCAGAATTGGCTAAAGATCTTGATAGCCTTGAACATCGAAGAACAGTGACGGACTATCTTTTTACTATCGATACTACTACGGAAGGTATTCGAACGAGCTGGCACTTATGATTCCGCCCAGGCTCAGGATTCAATCCATCACGCGTTGTGCCAAACAGAAACATCCATCAGACACAAGCTGCTCATCAATATATGATTCAGTTGCGAACACCTAAGACCTCGGTGTTACGAGACTCACACAGTGACTTTGGCATCATCCATCCATAAGCTTGCTGAGCGTCAACGTAGAAACAACATGTCTTGGCGTAATCACGTTACCAAAGGCTAGGAGCACTCTATACAGCAAAAAAATTGGATGCTCATCAGCTCTTAGCGCTCTATAAGGCCTAGATAAGACCATCTCTGAAATACTGTTCCCATGTGTGGAGCTCTGCATCCAAACACTTGCTCAAGATATTGGACTCCATACAGAGGAGAGCAGTCCATCTTGTGGATGACCCAGAATTGGCTAAAGATCTTGATAGCCTTGAACATCGAAGAACAGTGACGGACCTATCTTTTTACTATCGATACTTCTACGGAAGGTGTTCGAACGAGCTGGCACTTATGATTCCGCCCAGAGTTGTGCCAAACAGAAGCACCCATCAGACACAAGCTGCTCATCAACATACGATTCAGTTGCGAACACCTAAGACGCCGCTTATGAAATGGACTTCCGAGTTCCGAGTAAGATCTTTCCCAACCTACAGCGCTTCAAGTCCAATGTCCACCATCATCTCCGCACCAGCACCGCTCATTGAGTGACATATGATTTTCATTTTCTGTGTGTGCCGAACATAAGAAGAAGAATGCAATCTTTTGGCAGCGATTTTTAATTTTGTTGAGACGGAAAATATTGAAACCTAGTTCTACAGTTTTTACGTCAACCGTAATATTTTTAGTACAAAAAAACTTTTTGAGTCTTCATGTCCCAAATTGTTCAGAGATTTCCTAAAGATTTGATAGAGGGTCTTTTCAACGAATGCCGAGTAAAAAATATAAAATCACTTATTCAGTAGAAAAAATTATAATATCACTTTTGGGAAAAAATTATCCCCATTTTCCGATTAACAATTGCTGTGCCTATGGTGGAAATCGAATGTTTGTTGGTACCTAAAATCCATCAGAGCTTCATTTAAATCATTAATAATAAGCGAGCTATATAAGCAGCTGCATGAAAAGTGCATCTCACTACATAAAATGATTCTATACATATATAAGGGTATTTCAAAATAGGATAAATTTACGCGTCCTGATGTACATTTGATTTACTTAAAACCTCTATTTCAAAATAGATTTAATTCAATATTTCCTAAGTTTAGATTATTTAAATGATAGGAATTAGGCTTTCCTTACTGTAGATACTTCAGTTTCTAGTAGCTAGAGACTCTTCAAAAAATTGTGTTTTTAAAATTGTTGGCATAAGATATTCTATTTCTTACTAAAAAGTTACAACATTCACTTTCCTCATATTATTTTCCATCAACATAGACTGGCAACCATTTTAATGAATACGAAATAAATGATGCATGATAAATAATATTTTCGCTTTTAACTTGAAAACATGGAGATATAATAAAGCTTCAGAAAAAAGATCAAGAAAAGCTTCATTTGAATGGGTATAACAAGATTAAAATGGTTACCTATTAAATATAATACAGCTGCCTCCCAATTCACTAAGATGTCCATCTTAGTGAATACATATACGAAAAATACTACATTATATGAATACTTTTACGCCTTTCATCTCGTTTCCATATTTCGCACTGCTGTGCGATATATATAGGTTGCGGTCATTCTCATCTATAATAATATGTAAAATATTTAAGTGACTCAGTCAAAGTGAATTATGGCATACAAGTTGATTTTAGGGTAACACAACGCTCTAAATATTTTTATCTCAAAAACTGTTTGTTATTTTGAAAATCCGCGAAATGCATCAAGTTTGTTTTATTTTCTTGCATGGTATACCATTTTTCGTATAAATGAAAGGGTGATTTAAGGAAGTGATTCTAACTCTCTACAAGCAAGCGATGTCGCGGGTACCAGCTAGTAAATTGATAATAACTGATTTTTTTTCCCTCAGGACCGCAATCAAGCTGCCATGACAGTATTAAACGGTCACGTGGTCGTTTGCCTGTTTGCTGATCCGGATTCGCCCTTAATAGGACTTAGAAATTTAGTTATGCCCCTAAGAGCCAGTAATTTCCACTACCACGAATTAAAGCACGTAGTCATCGTTGGATCAGTAGACTATATACGCAGGGAGTGGAAAATGCTGCAGAACTTACCAAAAATCTCTGTTCTAAATGTAAGTAGGAAGGAAGAATTTATAAAAGATTTTTCTTAGCCTATGTCCATCCACTGCTGAATGGAGGTATGGCAGCTGTATTTTAATAACGCATCGAGCTATATTGCCTGTGGTCTATCAACATTACGTGTATTTTCTCTTCGTCGCCAATGTATGAGCCACTGTTATAGTAGTGTTGGCCCACCTGTCTGTGCCCATCGTTCTCATCATTACTTCCATATTTTAAATCCTTTCCAGAAAAGACATTTTATCCATATTTGCAACTGCCAATTTCCAAACCTGTGATCCATAGGCATATAAGGTAGTAGCGAGAGTATGGAAGTGATCGAGCCTCGCAGAATCCAAAAGACAGAAAACAGTAAACCACATGAATACTCAACAAGTCAGCACAAGCGACAAACATTATGTCACAAAGCACTATAAGATAAGATATTATACAAAACGTCCAGATCGTCGAGATTTTGTTTTTAGCAAATTCGTGTTCGATACTGATTAAGGATAAATCCGAAAGGCGATGTTGTCCCATGGTGTTACGTAAATAGGTTTTTACTATTTTCAGTTTCAAAAAAGATCATTCCACTGATGTCACACTAACTGGTAAAGTTAGAAATAACATCACTGCACTAGATACATCTGGAAATTTTGAAGAAAGGCACTGATTTTCTATTAATAAATGATCCGCAAGTTCATACACTGTTAAAATAATATCTCCAAGTCTTTTTCCGAGGCTTGATCAGGATTGACTTAATGGACAAGTTTTTATGGTATATCGTTTGCAAATTGCGCGCTTTCACATATAAATCTTCTTCACTTAACAAAGTTAATTTCTCAGGATATAAAAAATTTAATTATTTTCTATGGCATTAATACTTTCAAACCTTATTTTCAACTGATTGGCAAGAATATCTAATGTACAGAAAAAAAATCAACTTTAAACAGTTGTTCGGCAAGGCTTAATCTCTCATCTTCTAATAATTCATCATTAAATTTTTTAACTTTCTTCTTTCTTTTATTTTCAAAAACAGGCTTAATCTTGAAGGCATTCGCCAAAACAACTGCTCTGTCTCTAATATCTGCAAAGTTTGTTCTCATATGGTGAATTTTTGCTAAAGTTACATTGAGTTAATTGGTCGCGCAATCAATAGCTATATCTGCTTTTTGCAGTAATTTTGATGACAAATCAATGTTTTCTAGAATTTCTGTTTGAAATACCAGCAGAATAATAGAATTAAAGCGTTCTATTTTTTTTCTTAATTGCGTCATCTTTTTCATCTCTTTTTCAGCTGGTCAATATTATTACAGTTTAGAATATCTATAGACTCTGATATTATGGTAGACAGAACCTTTAATATAGACACAAAATTGTACTGACACAACCGCCTTGTTGTGCATACCGTTTTAAGAGTAAATTATATATTCTCATTTTTGTCTACTCTTAACTCGTTTTATCTTTTTATCCTATGTCCGAAGAAATCATACATTGTTGAGAAATATCATAAAAGCCTTTTAAAATAGGAACATTTAAAGAAGATTCATTCAACACCAAATTTAAATTATGAGCAGCCCAATGCACATCATAATTTGCAGTCGGTTCCTTTAGTTTAATTAAAGCTTGTAATTTATTGTATATTTGAAGCTCCATCGTATCCTTGGCCGCGGCACAGCAAGTTTCAGGCCCATTTCCTCTAAAATTGTGACAATTTTATGTTCCAGTCCCTTAGAAGTTTGATCTGTTACTTAAAAAAATCCAACAAAAGATTCTTCAATAGATACTAATATTGGCTGGTTATTTTAATTTTTTTCTATTAACACGTAGGTATCTCAAAATTTAAGTAAGTTGATCTATTTTTGAAATATCTTTTGTTTTTTAACAAATAATGGTGAAAAAAGAGTATCTTTTATTTCATTCAAACGTTTTCTTGCCGAATTCCAACTACTTTTTTTATAAATTATAAACGAAACAAGCTGATACATGTATGTAAACTTCAAGATGATAAGGATGAAATATTAAATTTGCCGCTCTTATTGGAAGTGCAGGGAACTTTTAACTATCAAAAGTAAAATTTTACAGGGTTCTCCATTAAGCAGAGCTGACCTTCGTGCTGTGAACGTAAACTTATGTGATATGTGCTGCATTCTATCAGCCAAAGTGCCAAGCAACGACGACCCTACGTTAGCTGACAAGGAGGCCATTCTGGCCTCTCTTAATATTAAGGCGATGACGTTCGACGATACGATAGGAGTCTTAAGTCAAAATAACGAGAATAACGAAAATGGTACTCCAGTAGGCAGTCCTATTATCTTACAAAGAAGAGGGTCTGTATATGGAGCTAATGTACCTATGATAACAGGTAGGTAATTAATGATAAAGTCGTGGAAATTGGAAACATTATTATTTGAACCCAGATCCTTAGCTCTCAATGTTATATTATTAATATGACAATGAAGCCTCATAATTATCTTATCTATAGCCTTATAATGGCAACGAGACGACGGAAACCTCAGAACTTGATAGCTACGGCATTCTGCGTAAATATCCAATTTATATTATATTTTCCACTCTTTTCCTTGGTAAAAGTCGTCAGTACCTTTAGCTTTTGACTAATCAATCAATGCGTTTTCAATGTAAGACATAGAAAAACAACAGATAAAACTCGATTTAATAATTTGTTTTGGTACCAACTTTAGAAATCATTTGAGGTCCTAGCAATAAAAAAAATCAGTACCTGCTTACATAGTTTCGTTAAATCTTTGACAATTATATGTCTCATCTTGTTCATTGTAAATAAATAAAGAGGGGATTTAACGTAAATAATTTCAGAACTGTACCTATATTTATCGTTAACATTTTTGTATTAGATGCGTCATGGTTTCGTTTCTCTTTCCTATTCTCCAAATTGTAAATTTAAACTTTAGACTATCAAGATGTTAATAAAATGATTCATGACAATCTTCGTTAATAATCACCTTAGGGTCAGGTAACATAATGTACTTTAAAAACTCCAGGACAGCATTTCTACAGTTACGTTATAAAGCAATTATATACCTACGCATACAGTGCGCGTCTTAAATTCTGTCCCCTTGCTCCTACTAACGTCAAAATGCTATGTGCTTGGTCTTTCTCTTTCACCATTTCTGAGCAAAGTTTTCGAGAAATCCCTGGAAGAAAAGAATAATGAACAGTCCTTTTTTAAGAGTTTATTGGCCTATAAGAGGTATGTTGACGACATTTGCATTGTTTGGACTGGTAGTGATGATGAATTCACTTATTTCCTTCGTTTTATAAGTCAATTGCATAGTAAACAACTTTCACCTTTGAATTGGAAAGCGAAGATAGACTTCTGTTTCCAGACATTTCTCTTAACAGAAAAAAAACACAACATCGAAATCGAGAGAGATACTACTCGATATAACAATTTGTTTTGATACTAACTATAGAAATAATTTGAGATGTTGGCAATAAAAAAATTCAGTACCTACTTCATAGTTTCGTTAAATGTTTGACAATTATATCTCATCCTGTTCATTAAAAATAAATAGAGAGAGAATTTAACGTAAATAATAATATCAGAACTTTATCTCTATTTATCGATACTAACATTTTTCTATTAGGTACTTACAGGTGTCATGGTTTTGTTTTTTTATCCTCTTCTCCTAATTGCAAATTTAAACTTTAGGCTATCAAGATGTTACTCAATAAGAAGATTGCTGACAAGCTTTCATTAATAGTCATCTTAGGGGCACATAATGTACTTTAAAAACTCCGGGATAACATTTCTACAGTTACGTCCTAAAGCAATTATATACCTACGTATACCTACAGTGCGCGTATTAAATTCTGCCCCCTCTCTCCTACTAACGTCAAATGATCAACTTGAATTTCTGAGGGAAAGATTAAATGATTATATGATATGATGATATAAAATACGACTTTCTGACATAAAATCGATGGCTCCAAAAGATGGTTTGCATCATGGTCTCCATTTTGTTACAAAAATTAAATAGAGGTGGGAGTCATGTGACACACATCATTTTCAAGATCCGGTAGTCCTAAGTAATTTCCGAAATCTGCTGACACCATTACTGCCAATATATTATTAGGTTTTTAAATTCTGGGGTATACACACTTTAAAACCGTTGAGTAAAACATGAATCACAAAACAAGTTTTTATTTATAATAGAACCATTATAAAAAGTTGAAAAAAAAAAACAGTGAAAACAAAGGTAAATAATTATTATAAGAAATGATAAGAAACCAAAAAGTTACAAAAAAAATATATTCAAAATTTTGTTAATAAACTTCATGACTTAGTATTCGCTTAAAAAAAA
>MU182203.1:424672-468608 GCA_016904865.1 Pissodes strobi
TTTGGCATTTACAGGTCGCAATTTTGAAGATAGCGACTTGAAATTTGACATAAAGTTAGAAGTCCACAAACCCTCGAAGCCTTTTGATTTTGATTACGATCGTTTAATATACAGGGTGTGAAAACAGGACAAGTTACAGTTTTTTGGTATTTACAGGTCGCAATTTTGAAGATAGCGACTTGAAATTTGGCAAAGAGGTAGAGGTCTACAAACCCATGGAACCTATTGATTTTGGTTACGATCGGTTTATATACAGGGTGTGAAAACAGGACAAGATACCGTTTTTTGCCATTTTTGTCCGTGTAAACAAGGATAATATTCTTTTTTTATCTCAAATGAAATTATTCGGTAAGACACGTATTTTTGTTCTTTTGCTCTAATTGTTATACAGGGTGTGAAAACAGGACAAGTTACCGTCTTTTGGCATTTACAGGTCGCAATATTGAAGATAGCGACTTGAAATTTGACATAGAGTTAGAGGTCCACAAACCCTCGAAGCGTATTGATTTTGGTTACGATCGGTTAATATATAGGGTGTGAAAACAGGAAAAGTTACGGTTTTTTGGCATTTACAGGTCGCAATTTTGAAGATAGCGACTGAAATTTGGTATAGAGGTAGAGGTCCACAAATCCTCGAAGCCTATTGATTTTGGTTACGATCTGTTAATATACATGGTGTGAAAACAGGACAAGTTACTGTTTTTTGCATTTACAGGTCGCAATTTTGAAGATAGGGACTTGAAATTTGGCATAGAGGTACAGGTCCACAAATCCTCGAAGCCTATTTATTTTGGTTCCGATCTGTTAATATACAGGGTGTGAAAACAGGACAAGTTACCGCTTTTTGGCATTTTTATCCGTCTAAACACGAACCAACTTTTCTTTTTTTCGATGTCAATTTATATGTAGAGGAGAAAGTATGTTAGCATTTTTTGTTGACAATATAGTTACCATAGCAACCAATTAATAATATGTATATCACTAATAAAAGATATAGTATGGTACTTAGGATTCTTTATGAAGCATAATTTCATACTAAAAAATTGGTTGCTATGGTAACAAAAAAAAAAGTATGAAATCGTCATAATTCGTCAATCGTACGACTTAGAGATTTGATATTTGGTATTTAGATAAAGTTTAAAAAAAATTAACGAATGACGTTGACAAGTCGGTTACCATGGCAACCAATTAGAAATTTATCACGGTAAAATTAGACTAGCGATTGGTAACTGAAATTATAAGGGCTTTCTAATTATAGGCCACGGTACGGATAGGAGCGTGGCAATAATGTGTGACCGAAGGTCACACAAACGAGGCCCAAAGGGCCTCGCGCGTGCCGCAGGCACGAGTGGCCACGCCACTTGTTAGAAAGCCCTTATCTATAATATAGGGCTTTCTATAGGGCGAGACCAATCGGGACAAAAACTTCGTAACGGTACGTCGGATCGCTCTGAAACTTATACCAATCGATTTGTAATCGAAAAAAAAAATTTCGATTTTTTGTCTGTATGTGTGTATGTATGTGTGTATGTATGTGATGGGATCGACTACAGGTCGCAATTTTGAAGATAGCGACTTGAAATTTGGCATAGAGGTAGAGGTCCATGAACCCTCGGAACCTATTGATTTTGGTTACGATCGGTTAATATACAGGGTGTGAAAACAGGACAAGTTACCGTTTTTTGGCGTTTTTTGGCATTTTTGTCCGTGTAAACAAGGACCAACTTTTCTTTTTTTATGTCAAATGAAAGTATTCGGTAAGACACGTATTTTTGTTCCTTTGCTCTTTTGCTCTAATTGTTATACAGGGTGTGAAAACAGGACAAGATACCGTTTTTTGGCATTTACAGGTCGCAATTTTGAAGATAGCGACTTGAAATTTGGCATAGAGGTAGAGGTCCACAAACCCTCGGAACCTATTGATTTTGGTTACGGTCGGTTAATATACAGGGTGTGAAAACAGGACAAGTTACCGTTTTTTGGCATTTTTGTCCTTGTAAACAAGGATAAAATTCTTTTTTTTATGTCAAATGGTAAGACACGTCTTTTGGTCCCTTTGCTCTTTTGCTACAATTGTTATACAGGGTGTGAAAAGAGGACAAGCTACCGTTTTTTGGCATTTACAGGTCGCAATTTTGAAGATAGCGACCTGAAATTTGGCATAGAGGTAGAGGTCCACAAACCATTGGAACCTATTAATTTTGGTTACGATCGGTTAATATACAGGGTGTGAAAACAGGACAAGTCACCGTTTTTTGCTATTTTTGTCCGTGTAAACAAGGATAATATTCTTTTTTTTAAGTCAAATGAAAGTATTTCGTAAGACACGTACTTTTGTTCCTTGGCTCTTTTGCTCTAATTGTTATACAGGGTGTGAAAACAGGACAAGTTACGGTCTTTTGGCATTTACAGGTCGCAATTTTGAAGATAACGACTTGAAATTAGGCATAGAGTTAGAGGTCCACAAACCCTCGGAGCGTATTGATTTTGGTTACGATCGGTTAATATACAGGGTGTGAAAACAGGACAAGTTGCCGTTTTTTGGAATTTACAGGTCGCAATTTTGAAGATAGCGACTTGAAATTTAGCATAGAGGTAGAAGTCCACAAGCCCTCGAAGCCTATTGATTTTGGCTTCGATCGGTTAATATACAGGGTGTGAAAATAGGAAGAGTTACGGTTGTTTTGGCATTTACCGGTCGCAAATTTGAAGATAGCTACTTGACATTTGGCATAGATGTAGAGGTTCACAAGCCCTCGAAGCCTATTGATTTTGGCTACGATCGGGTAATATACAGGGTGTGAAAATAGGAAAAGTTACTTTTTTTTGGCATTTACAGTTCGTAATTTTGAAGATAGCTACTTGACATTTGGAATAGAAGTAAAGGTCCACAAGCCCTCGAAGCCTATTGATATTAGTTACGATCGGTTAATATACAGAGTGTGAAAATAGGACAAGTTACCGTTTTTTGGCATTTACAGGTCGCAGTTTTGAAGATAGCGACTTGAAATTTGGCATAGAGGTAGAGGTCCACAAACCCTCGAAGCCTATTGATTTTGGTTACGATCTGTTATTATACAGGGTGTGAAAACAGGACAAATTACCGTTTTTTGGCATTTTTGTCCTTGTAATCAAGGATCAACTTTCCTTTTTTTCGATGCCAATTTGCAAGTAGAGGTGAAAGTATGTTAGCATTTTTTGCTGGCAACATGGTTACCATAGCAACCAATTAATAATATGAATATCACTAATAAAAGATATAGTATGGTACTTAGGATTGTTTATGAAAAATTACGATTGACGTTGACAAGTCGGTTACCATGGCAACCAATTAATAATATGTATATCATTAATAAAATATCTAGTATGGTACTTAGGATTGTTTATGAAGCATAATTTCATACTAAAAAATTGGTTGCTATGGTAACCAAAAAAAAAAGTAAAAAATCGTCATAATTCATCAATCGTACGACTTAGAGATTTGATATTTGGTATTTGGGTAAAGATAAAAAAAATTTAATGATTGACGTTGACAAGTCGGTTACCAACTAGAAAATTATCACGGTAAAATTAGACTAGCGATTGGTAAATCTAATTATAGGGGCTTTCTAATTATAGGCCACGGTACGGATAGGAGCGTGGCAATAATGTGTGACCGAAGGTCACACAAACGAGGCCCGAAGGGCCTCGCGCGTGCCGCAGGCACGAGTGGCCACGCCACTTGTTTTGATTGTAGTTAGTACTCGAATATTATGTCGACGTCAAAAATGAATGTTTGTGTTTATCGTGGATGCAATAATACGAGAAAAATCAATAACAATATTGTAAGTTTTTTTAAGTTTATTATGTTGAGTTTAAATTTAAAACACCGTTTTTATTTAGAGTAATATTTGGCTCTATTTTTATAAATACGTATTATAATTAATTCAGATCAGATAAAAAAATAGTATGTGCAACTCATAGGAAAAGCACATTCCTGGACTCCTGTGTTTACCACAATGGTCCAGGAATGTTTTGCTTTTCCTCCTAGTTACACAATATACTATTTTTTAATGGGACGTAGCATTATGAAACTTAAATAATATTTCTAGGAGTCAAAAATTTTTTTTTTTCACGTGAGACGTTTGCGCATCTACAAGCGTATAAAAATGTCACCTTTTTAGACAGTTGTACAAAATAGTTATTTGTGCAACAAGTGCGTAAAGTTACCCTTTTGCAAGAGCCGCAAGGGTGTGTGTCAATCACATGAGTAAAAAACAATTACGTATGAGTTACATACAATACTTTCTCTACTTCCTAGAAATAAACTACATCAAAATAAAACAATTTATCTCTCGCAGTAGTGCGTAAAAAAATATATATTTAGGCACTGGTGCTTAAAAAGTAATATTTTATATTTCGTATTTTACTTTATGCACTAGTGCATACAAGTTCGCACTGTGAAGCGCGTAAAGTTATTTAGCACTTTGATGACTAGGGGCTTTTTGAATTAAGAATTCAAATCCGTCAACAATTTTCCTTCAATTGATAAGGGGCGCCATTTATGATGAATTCTGTGCTTTTAAAACCCCACAACTTTTTCGCGCTTACGCGTGTTTGACTTTTGGCAAAAAGAGTCTATTATCACACCGTTTTTAAACTTATATCGAGGTATTTGCTTTAAAGTGTTTAATGCATCATCATAACATGGAATAACATATTACAAGTAATGAGCCAAAAGGCAGCGGTAGGATTCTAACATAAATAAAACAATTTTAAAGCAAATACCTTGAGTGGTTGCGTGCAGCGACAGCTATGAAGTATAACTTCATGAAGTATAAAAAAGGCGGCTGCACTTAAAAGGATTTTTGTATACCTATGAAATTCCCATATAGTATGTTTCGGAAAATTGGTAACTAATCCAGTATTTATTGTGTTATAATTTGTCCCAATTTTATTTAATATGTACCGGGTGGCCAACTAAGAATGGCACTCGGCTATATCTGGAAAAGTAATTTTCGTAAAGACTTGCGGTAAAAAATTTATGAGTAAAGGGGCCAAGGGAAAATGTTGGAAATTATTTTTAAGTCTCCAAAATGGCCGCCATGGGGCATAATAGCCATCTGAAATTTTAAAACCCGTTTTTTTTGCAAAATTTTCTTAAATTAAAGATAGTAGAATGCATTGCCATTTTAAAACAGGGATAAATTAAATTACTTTTTGTAAAACTCGTTTTGCTCTAGCCCGTAAAGGAAAGTGATGGAACGTGTTCGAACATTTTCGGAAATAGATGTCAATAACTTGAAAATGGCTGGACGGAACTTAAAAACTTATAGTCGTTGAACATGGCTTTTTTTAGGCTATCAATCGTGCCTTGCGTGGGGTGATTGCGACTTATCACCTAGCCGCTAGAGGGCGTTTTCTCACATAAGCGCAAATAACTGAGATTTTCTCAAAAAAATAAATGCAACGATGCCACTATTTTAAAACAAAAGAGAGCCAAATGAGATCCTAATACGGTAGTGAAAACCGCATTTCGATATATCTCATCTAACCTAAAATATAAGTAAAATAAATCAGGACACGAAATAAAATCGGATTTTGGGACATTTTTTCGAAAGGAAGACCCGTTGGTATTATCCTCATTTTACCACAATATATAATAATTTACTGCTAAAATACCAACATAATATTTAAAATCTCAATAATAATTAACATTCAGTAAATATGAGTGAATTTTGCCGTTCTGTCCACACAAAATTCGAACTTTTTTAAAGAAACCAAGTAGGCTAGCGGCAACAGTTAGGTATATTATCGTTCCATTGAAAATAAGCACGAAACAATGCATATCAAACACTTCTATGGCTAGAAAATTTATTTTTTACAAATAAGGTCAACAAAATATCTCATATCGGCTTATATCTGAAAAACTAGCCAGCTAGAGGGTGTAACAGCCATCACTGTAAAATTAAGATTTTCATCGTATTTTGACTGATTAACAGGTATCGAAAATATCTGGAGTTCAATTCTTACACATTTCCTGATTCTTTTTGTTCGCAAAACGAAGACTAATATTTGTTATATTTTTTTAATTAAAATATTTGATTTTTTGTCAATGGTCAAGCCTACTTGAGTTAGTAAACGAATACCGTTAGCAGATATCATAAAGTCCGCGTGCATTCAATGATCAAAGTTCGAATTTCTTGAAGACCAAGCGGTTTATCGAGATCAAACAAGTAATACCTTTTTTCTTTCAAAATAACCAGTTTATTACATTTTTTGTTTAAAATCGCGATAAAGTTTTAAAAACATCGATTCGTCGTTGCCATCCCTAATTATCATTGCATTGAAACACTTCCACAGGTGGAAAATTAATTTTTTCTTCAAACGTCAGTAAATCCGTCATTACTGGACTGTGTACGCGGCCGTGAAGTTTCATTTTTCCTCCGCCGGAGCTTTACTTTTCACTTTTCCGCCGGCGGAGGTAAAAGTGTTACCATAGCAACATAGATACAAACAAACAACAAAGCAAGCGTCAACAACTCAAGAATTATTAAACTAAAATTTGTATTTATCACTCAATTTGTGCACTGCATTTCTAAAAATCACTAATATAGGAACAAATTGGCTATTAACTTAATCGAACTTACTCAATAACTGCTTATCAATACGGAATTAAAACGCAATCGGAGACGCAATTTTAAAAAATAATTATTGTTGACAGTGTCCACTGACAGCTTTATGTTACATTACTATAGCAACGACCTGTGCCTATTCACCGATACCGGTCTAAGCCGCCTTGCAAACTAACTTATCTTTGATAATAATTATTATTATTACTATTAAAAAGAGATATTTTTGCATTAATTTGTCGACATTTGAAGAAAAAACAGCATATTTTATGTGGAGGAAAAGTTGCTCTCTATTACCAGCCTCACTCCGTTCGGCTGTTAAACACGAGCGCGCCATGAAAAGTATCACTTTTCCTCCATATAAAATAATATACTATTTTCTTCAAAATAAAGCCCCAAAAATATCTCATACACTATAAAAATCTGCAATCTTAATATGATTGACATTTAGTTATCGTCATTATAATTTTTGCGATTTAGTTTTCTAAAGCATAGGAACTTGCTTTCTTCAATAGTTGTGTGGACACAAGGGCAATCAATATTCATATTGAATGAATATTAATTATTATTGAGATTTTAAATATTATGTTGGTATTTTAGCAGTAAAATAATATATATTGTGGTAAAACAACGATAATTACAATTTAATAGCAACGGATCTACTGAAAAACTATCCCAAAATCCGATTTTTTTTTGAGTTTTGATTTATTTACTTATGTTTTTGGTTAGGTAAGGGATATCGAGATGCGGCTTTTACTGACGTATAACATGTTTTAAAATTTAAGATGGCTATTACGTCCCCTAACGGTAATTTTGGAAACCTAAAAATAATTTCCAACATTACATAATGATATTTTTAAATCCATTTATAAATTATTGCTAAACGAAACCAATATAAATATTATTAATTTATGTCCAGAACATATCGAAAAATTATTAAAAATTGTAACAAAAACAATGCTTTTCAAAGAAAAGAAATGAGAGTCTGAAAAATTCAGTTGCAATATACGATGCTCAAAATAAACCACATTGAAAAATTTGAATTTTATCAAACCAATGATTTTTTCTAAATTATTTTCATCATTATTTGCAAGCAGCGTGTGCGCTAAAATTTTCTATTTCTAAAATCAAGAAGTCTCCTGAAAAATTAAACTGATTATATGTTTTACTGTAAATTATAAAACGGTGAAAAAAAATCTATACGTATTTTTTAATTTCCACTAAAGATGATTATTACGAGAGCTATGCCAGTTTTTAGTTTTGTGTATGTAGATATAATCGTTGATTGATTCTCAGCCAACGATATAATATACTAAGCATGGTGCGACGTAACAATCCATATACATGGTGACGTCATAAGCATATTTCATGGTGCTGAATCTGCCTCATTTTTCGAACTATGAAAAAAGTAAAAAACATGTGTCCACTTATTTTTGATGGGCTATCCAAATTAGCAATAAAAATTTTAATGAAACTTCCTCATTGTGGTATTCGCTTGACCACTAATTCCAACACGTTGACAACCACTAGGTACTCGATTATTCGCCAAACAATGAAACCTTGGAATGGCATCCAGAAAGAGCAGACTATTCTACGCGATTCTCGAGTCGCACAGACGTCCGAGGCGACCACTGATAAATTTTAGGGATTTAGCTGGACAAAAAAGTCAAAACTCAAACATGCTCCAAATAATGCTAAGAAATCCTCAGTTACTTAGGCTATGCTTAGGTAAAACAATCATCAACTTAGTTGACTGTGTGTATTTATAAAATTTGGTAAATCCTTTATACATAATATTATTTTACTAGTTTAGTTTTGTATTCTTGCATTATTTTATATACACTATCACATTTCACGTGATGTCTCACATTTCACTTTATATTTTAGGTATTAACCTTCTGCTTAATATTTAATTATTCCAATAAAAATGTAAGTTGTTTTACAATGCTATCGTGTTTTATTTATTTGGCACAACTTTATCTCTCCATGCTTCTCAATTTCAATCTTAATAAATTATAACTTATAAAACATTTTTGCTTTCGAGCGACGGTAAGTGAGAAATAAGTATTGTAGTCAACCAAAAATTCGGCTGCCAGCAAAAACTTAAATAAAAAACAAATTCATATAAGTACATGCCAATTTATCTTATTAGAATTATATTTAGTTTACTTACTAATCACGGAATGTTCATTCTAATGGCATAATAATATATTAAATTATTCAGTAAAATATAACATCTTTATAAGTAAATATCGTTAAAATCCTTGGTCTTATCATAATTCTATCGGTAAATGCGAAAACTCCATACGTGCTAAAACTATTTCTTGTGAACATCCGTTGGCCGTTGCCCGAGTATCTCAAAGCGCCACGCGACTGGATCTAATAAATTAATCAAGAATGGTATGAATTCTTTTCGCATTTCCAGGCATATGCCGCGAGGTCGCACCACCAATCAGTGGGTGAGACGTAAGGGTATCGAAAAGGAAGGTATCACGTTTCTATGCACGGCATTTGCGCGTCTTCCCCTCTTATCAGTCAACGGTGTAACAGTGTGTGACACAATTCCTACAATTGGCTTATGGCTTAATATTCACAATTCCTTTCTGGTGTCATATTACACACTAAAGTGTGCCTATTTTCACACAAATACAGTGAATTGCGACGTAACAGCAACGTCACAGAAGGCACAGTTCCCTTTAAGGAATATAATGCTCACTGGGAATGTAAACATTAAATAACATAACCGTTATCACATCAGCTATACACACGTACTGATCTAGCCAATCAAGCGGCGTTATTTAACTGGAGTCCTGTATCGCAGAGGCAAATAAAATACGCGCCAGATCTTCATCTCAACAACCATGAAGGTCGGATCTCTCTCTATGGCAAGCAAATAGTCTCCTGGTATTGCCAATATCGCCGCCGACCCCGCTCTTGCAAAGGCAACACATTTGACCAGATAATGGAGTGGGATTTCACCTTCTGCCGCACCCCCGGCGGGTAGCGCTCTCCTCAAGGTCCATCTCCTTAAACGGCAGTTCCCTGTAATGCCTCTCGTCAGGAGCAATTCCTTCCTGGTTTCGACAGGCTCGGCGACAATGTTCTTGGCGTGTCTGCCCCACTGAAAGTTTCCCCACTCTCTTAAGAGGGCATGATCAGTCCGCTCTCTGATTCCCGCTCTTATTTAGAGTTTGCCTAAAAAGGGCTCCTGGCAAGTTCATCTACCACCTCATTCCCCGCTAATCCGCTGTGTCCCGATACCCACGTCAGCTTCACTTTCACTCTCTTACGGTATGCGAGCCGCTCCAAGGCATTGCCGCACACCTGGGCCAATTTAGAGTTAGTCCTGGGTGCACATACTGTCCTGAGTACAGCTCGGCTATCAAAAAAATTACTACTTCCTCTTCATTTCTTTGTCCGACTTTGTCCATTGTTGCAACCAGCAAAGATTGCGTACACCTCTTCTTGTAAGACTTTTGTATGCATTTTCAGGGGGAACCTTTCCCGGGTTCCGCTAGTTTCCATGAGGACTCGTGCTCTGGAGGACTATTATCCTAACAGTCGTGAGCTATCGGTGTAATATATAAACATCCTCTCCGGCAAACTTGCATCTCCACGTTCTCATTGCCTTTTTGTTAGTATGGTCACTGTGTATGGTCTCTTCAATCCTAGCTTACTACGACTCTGTATAAGGACAAGTGTATCTCCACATCTGCTTTTAGGGAAATTCTTCCATGTTCAACTATCTCACCTCTTTTTCTCCATATACCAGTACCATTGTCCCCATGGGCGCTGGCAGGGGGAGGGCAAAGGGGGGGGGGGCACTTGCCCCCCACCCCTGGAATATCAAAATAACGCTTAGTATAAAAGTACATTTCAAAATCAGTGAAACATGCCTGAAAATTACATTGACTATTTTCTTACAATAGGTACCACAACAACAATAATTGAAAGAGTTAAAGCCTAGCAAACCGAAACCGTATATGTGTATTTCGACAAAAATATTCAAGTTTCAATCTTTACTTTGCCCCAGAGGGGGATCTATGAGGGGGGGCTACAGGGGCTATAGCACCCCCCCCCCCATAGCCTCTCAAAAATTTCTGCAATATTTGTGTACAAATAATACAATTTTTAAAATAAATTATACCTAACCAAAGAAAAAAAAGAAGAGTTTTAACGATTGCAGGTTTGATTGTTATATCATATCATTAAGAGCGAGTTCCAGTTCCAGTTTACTTTTGTTGCCTGTTGCCCAGCTCTACTTTTTTACGTTTAATTGACTTGGGAAATTTGTCAATAATGCTTGGTAAAATCCGCTTCGTCCGCTCGTAGAAGGCGTGTTTTTTTAACGATTTTAACGACTTTTGAGTAACAATTGGGCGTGGCACCCCCAAAATTTTTCGACTTCGGCGAATCAGCCTTCGACATCGGCTGCGTCGAGCTTTTCCCTCATCGACTTGCCCCCCCCCTGCACTTTCACCTGCCGACGCCCATGATTGTCCCGTAATCGCAAGATGGAAGACATAGTCTCTTGCATAACCCAGGCCTAGAGTGGTGGGAGGCCTAACAGGACTTTTAATGTTGCTATTGGCGACAACAGTAAAAATATTTAAGATATGGAAATATATTATGCAAAAACTTTTGATGTACTGATTTGGACCTTTAATCTCAATGTCAACAACTAGATAGATGGAACTCAAAGTTTAAAATTACCTGTGTTCATCTAACGCACCTCGTATTCAAAATGAGCGTAGTCTAAATTTTGACAGTAACTTTTCAAAATGATGTGGCACATAACCCCCTTCCAATCTAATTTCTTTAACAAAATGGCGCCCAGCTGTGATCTTAAAATTTAGAACTGTCGAGTTTATGTCAAAAAGTATTTTTATGCCTTCTCTCAAGATTCGTTTTGAAGTTAGGCGAGACTTTAGACAGCATATGCAGGTACAATTTTCTTATGGACCGTTTTTTAATTATACCTATTTTTACAGAATTAGTTAACGATAGCAATGTACAGTTTCTTGATCAAGACGACGATGACGATCCTGATACCGAATTGTACTTAACACAACCCTTCGCCTGCGGCACTGCCTTCGCTGTTAGTGTACTAGATTCGCTAATGTCTACGGTAAGTTACTTTATATCAAATAGTAAAATGCATGATGCGTGTATTGGAATCTCGGTAATTGTAACTTGGTAGGATCGTATTTTATCAACCAATCTTCGAAAAACCCAAATATTAATCCGCTGAGATTCGCTTAATTCCAAAAACATTTTGACAAGACTTTTAAATAACTTGACAAAAACGGCATTTAATATGGAAGATTTACAACTCCAATTGAAAAATTAAACTTGTGCGAAATTATCCCGGAGCTGCGCCCATTTTAAACACCCGAAGAAAGTGTTCAGCCGAATCTTCCTCCTCCCAGCAGTGCGTGTTGCCTTTCCGATTTTCTTCAAAAAAGCACCGAAAATACCCATGTTCTGTTAGGAATTGGGTCAAGTAATAGTTTACGGCGCCGTACTTCCCTTCCGCCCAATCCTTCACGCTTCTGATTAACCTTTGGGTATCGTCCTCTGGTTTCACTGCTTCATCTGTTCTGCCATCTCCGGAGAGTCTCTTCTCTTTCTTAATTTGTCTTGACTGCTCTTGTTTCATCTTCATATCTGCGTTGGTAAATTCCCGTCCTTTCTTGCGCCAGTAGCGTCATGATCATGAGCATCAAACACACAGTCATGATCATGACAGATTTAGAATGTATTAGCCATGGTATCTATGTCCTTAGTAAAGTTACCAAGAGATCAATATATCAGAAAGCCTGATAACACACGTATAGATCGAAACATCATTGTACCAGCAGATATAGTGGAGACGGATAATGTTGATTACGGTCATGCACTTATTTTGAACCCACGAGTGCATGAGTTTTGATTGAACGAACCCCCAAACATACTTATTTTGTCCATGCAAAAATTTACTAGCGCATACATTTTACAGAGAATTCAGAATCATAACGGTTACTTCTATAATTTTGAATATGGTTCCACACCTAACAAATACGCCATTATAAGTACAATTAGAGGCCACTACTTTGAACTGCAATTTCTCATATTAACAAACTAGTAAATTAACTAGTTTTGAAAGTGACAAATTTGTTAATGGCATAGATTGAAATATTCAAAACGCTGATTAATTTAGCAAACTACTAAAGTGAATAATCGGCGTTTTAAAATAGTAGCCCTAAATCTGTACTTTCAAATATTAGAATTATTATAAAGATTCTAGATACTTAATTTTAATTTCAGACTTATTTTAACCAAAATGCCTTAACACTTATACGTTCACTAATTACGGGAGGAGCAACACCTGAATTAGAACTGATACTTGCAGAAGGAGCTGGTCTAAGAGGCGGTTATAGGTAAAGTATAACGTATTTATTTTCATATTACTATAAAACATTCCAACGTCTATAAAGCTTTTCCTAACATTCACATTAAAAAAAATATATTTTCCTAATAAACAATGTTACCAGATCAATTTTTAAATTAACAGTAGGTATTTTCATATCAAAGATTAGATTTGTAAAAAATCCTTTATATTTTGTCTGCTTTTTATGCATAATGCAGAAAAACATTATCAGCATTATTTGTATTACTGAGACATATATATCACGTTTACTAAAAAAAACTGCTTCTGCAATAATTCTAAATCTGATAATAACGTAGTTTTTCGTCCATGTATATTTGCTTTGAAATTTAAAAAGAGGTTATCGAAAGTTGCAGAATAACCGTTTTGTTTTTTTTTTCGTTCGAAGCAGGCTGAAGCAGCCCTGCAACATGCCATATTAGCGATAGAAAGTGTGTACATATTGAGTTTAAAAAAGATTAATGTTAGAAAATATCCTATGACAATTTTCTGAAGAATGGGGCATAATGAACATATTAATTAAATACAAACTAATTCGAATTCGTTACAGGGAACATTGGCCTTTTATCAGCAAAACATTTTCTATCCTCTTTTTTCCAATTTTTTTTGTAATATTAGAAACTAAGCATTTAATTTCCGTATTTCTTTACAATCGCCCATTTGGTATATCCATTAATTAAAACCCATTTTCTCTAATAAGTAAGTCCGAAAAATGTTTTTGTTGTTGTTGTATTTTCTAGAACATGTAAATCGTTTACTAAAGTCGCAGTTTTTAAAATAAATCGGCAGATAAACAATGAATTATATAAACTGTGAAAAAGTGAACGGCATTCTATTTCTTAAAGTAAGAAAAGGATGGAAATGTTTGCTTAACAGTGGGTTCACACCTAAGAAAAGCATCGGAAGGAAACGGACATGACATTTGTCCGACATAGGTATGTCGTTAGTAGTGTCAATTTTGTTTATAATTTAAATACATAATTTAATTTATTATTTTAACGGTTGTGTTATTCTTGGGCTAGTGTTTATTTATTATTTCTAAAGTAATTTTTAAAGACCGACGAAAGTTTAAAGCGAAATATTATTATTATTATCTATCAATATGGAGAAGAAAAATAAGTATCTCACTTTGAAAACTGTAAAAATGCTATCTAGAAGAAAATAACGCTAAAAACCAGCAATATGTAGAGGTTGTTACTATTGGCTTTGGCTGGTTTCTCTAATTTTACATTCATGTGGAATGATCTTCAGTTCGGTCCTAGTTTAAGTCAGCCAACAGTGACGCTATATTCCGGCGTTTTTGTCACATGTGGACTCACTCTCAGGATTGTGTACGCAGCTTCGGATCAGGGGTACATACCACAGCTTAATTATTGTTGTACCAAGTTGTGCCCATACGTCCTGCTGTCGTGCGACGGACATCGCCTTCCAGTAGCTGTGTGTTAAAGAGTTAGTTAAAACTTTTCTTTCTCACATATTTTTATGAACACATTTAAATTTTAAATACGAGTATGAGCAGTAAAGTAGATGTAAAAAGTACAAAACAGTAGATCTACTACTGGAATAGAAAATTTGGCAGCACTGTTAATAAAGTTTATGAATTGAGAAATGACCCTGTTGATAACGCAAACAACTTTCAAGAAAATAAAATGAAAATACCAGGTTAAGTGTTTTAAATAGGTAAAATAAACTGTTCTACAACACATTTTTGATGTGTAAACATCTTACGCGGCGGTATGAGGGTAAATCTCGGCAAATGGGACGGAAATGTTCAAGCGGATGGGGACTAGGGTTGCCAACTCACCCGCCGGGCGCGGAATGTCCCGATTTTCGAGGCATATGCCCCGCGTCCCGCCGGTATCTGTCGCAGGACGCTATTTGTGCTTTTGTTACAATTTAAATTTAATATAATTTGTCCCGAATTTGGCCTCTTTGTCCCGCGATTTAGGCAAGTTTGTCCCGATTTTCTTTAGAAGCGAGTTGGCAACCCTAATGGGGACGGAAATGTGTAAATGGCTGTGACATCATATTAACCATGTCCAGAGATTTTACTAGGGCTGCTCAAATATTTGTGCATGTCGATATAGGATATGTTTACACATCAGTGTCTAGTACTAGCAGACTCTCTCATTTTTTTTTATTCACAATACCAAAACAGCATTTTTGCACTCGACGCGCGTTTCGCGCACCATGTTAGCATCCTCAGGAGATGATTAATAATTATATTACTAGCTTTAATCATCTCCTGATGGTTAGCGAAACGCGCGTAGAGTGCAAAATAGTCATTATCCTAATAAGTGCGGAAAATTATACTTTCCCGCACGCGATTTCCGCGTGCAGTTAAGGGCGGGAAAGGTACTTTCCGCAAGAGTTGAGATCAATTTTTTTTCCTACAAGCGCATTAAAAAGACACAAACAAATTGCTGTTTTTAATTTTCATGTTACAATATTATTTATTATGGATATTAATATTAAATGTGCAATTTACTGCATTATGCAAGCTCATTGCTGATGTTAATTGTTGGTGTTTTTGTATCAAAACAGGAAGTTTACTGCTGCCCGCTTTCTCTTTTGTATTATCACTGTTTTACAAATTTTTATTGGATATACCTTTTTTCTTCATTTCCGAGTCTTCAAGGTACCCCTCAAGCCCTCTGCCACAGTGGCAGATTTCCATCCGCCTAGCCTTTTTATGTTTGTGATTTCTTCCTTAGAATCGGCGAAAAAGTAGCTGAAAACGCCAAAAACTAGGGCCAGTGTAGCATCGAGGTTCTGAAAGATTTAGGTAAGCTGCAATCTCAGACGGCATTTTTCCAAACGAATTTGCTCCTAGACTCTGAGTGGTACGACATTTGCCATGTTTATGTTGAATAAAAAACGACGATGAGAAGTATGTGAAAGTCGCAATTATTAGATATATCTTTTTTCTTCATTTCCGAGTCTTCAAGGTATGAAAGGTACCTACCACAGTGGCAGATTTCCATCCGCCTGGCCTTTTTATGTTAGTGATTTCTTCCTTAGAATCGGCGAAAAAAGTAGCTGAAAATGCATAAAACTATGGCCAGTGTAGCATCGAGGTTCTGAAAGATTTAGGTAAGCTGCAATCTCAGACGGCAGTTTCTCCAAACGAATTTTCTCCTACACACTGAGTGGTACGACATTTGCCATGTTTATATTGAATAAATAAACGACGATGAGAAAGAAGTAGGTATGTGAAAGTAGCAGAGATACATGTGAAAGTCGCAAAGATACATATGTCTTAATAACTTCCGAGATTACAAATGTCCTTGAAGAATTATTTTTTGAGTCAACAATCTTTATAGTGACGAAGCTTCCTTTATCTTGGTCAGTTCTACCCTACGGCCGGCAGACACCTGCTGTTCCAAATATGGTGGCTATTATGATTAGTAGATAGATATCATCTGGCGTCATTTGTATACATTTTCCAATGTCGTCTTTGCTAAAAAACCTTTGCTTTTTGGTTTAAAGGCTACAGATTGTTTTTTTAAATGTTGCCAATTTGTAGAATTTTCCAATATTAACATTTTGCTTTATCTTCATTACAGCTTTTATCATTGAGAAACGAGACCAGAGAGTATTTTATAATTTTGCTTAGATCCAGAAAATAAGCCAGAAAAACCTCTGCTTTGTAGCTTTTAACCGCCTTTCCTGAGTCCACTTAAGAAAATGGTTAAATTGTTTCTCATACCTTTCTTGAGATAAGGCAGGCAGATAATAGTTCCAAATTGGAAACAGCTGCTGCTTCTAGAATGCTTTCGGGTATTTCTTCTTCGGTAAAGTAAATTTTTTCGTAAAAACGAGAAAAAACCGCGAGAAAAATTGCAAAAATGTTAAAGGATGCAATTTTTACAAACGTTTTGGTTTTGTCAAACAATTGGCATTATAGCAACCAATATGAAACACATGTCAAACTTTTAAATGATTTAAATAGATTGTATAGGGTAGTTCAGAGTATAAATACGCCGAATCAAATAGTTTAACCGTTGACAGATTAACTGGACGACTTGGAAACACTCCTTTTGTTCCACATCTACAAAAAGTGTGTTAATTTATACAATTCTTCCATCAAATATATCTAATAATTATTCATTTATTACTTTCGTAAATAAAATATTAAATGCATGCAAGAAACAAAGAAAAATATTATTGAATTTTAATAAGATCACAAAATCAAATTTGTATTAAATTGAAAACAGATAACAGTAAAACAGTTTGTTCCTAAAAGAGCTTGTAATTCCGAAATGGAGGCACACCGAACTGAGAGATCTCCAACGGATAAGTCGCACAAGAATGTTTCAATACAAAATGGATGATCTCATTTTTAGAACCAGACTTGATAGTTGTTAACGGCTTCACATAACTTTCAAATATCACAACTATATGTGGGTGATTTTTACCGCAGAAGAAGAGAATGGTCTTTAATTAAAATCGTCCTGCTACATGTCCACACCCAAACTAACGCAATTCTCTTTTGAATAGTCTTCATGAAATAAATATCACTGTTTATTGCGATTGTAACTATAAGCTTTAACCCACATCCTCATCACTAGTAGGAAATATGAACACATACTAAGCTGTCTGATAATGTTTTAACAGTATTATTATTCTATGGTCATAATATTCCCTTTTTTCAGCACTCCTGAAAGTTTAGCTAACAGAGATAGATGCCGTGTAGGTCAAATATCTCTATATGATGGACCTTTAGCTCAATTCGGAGAAACAGGGAAATACGGCGATTTGTTCGTCGCTGCACTGAAACAGTTTGGCATGCTGTGCATAGGGCTGTACCGATTTCGGGACACGAGCTCGTCGTGTGATGCTAGCAGTAAGCGATACGTCATAACCAACCCTCCAGACGACTTTCAACTATTGCCTACGGATCAGGTATGGTATATTTCAAAAAAAACTTGCCCATATTTACCTATCTCCCAAGGGGGGGCGCGACGGGTGGGGGTGGGGTATAGAGGGAGCCACCACTTCTGTGAGATAAACCCCACCTTTGCGATTTAAGTTTGGACATTCTCATCGAAACGACTAAAAACTGAGATTTTTGTAATGTTTAAGAACCACGCGACGTCGCTGATTCTCACTTAAAAGCGAAGACAAGTTGGTAGGGGAGAGTCGGGTATTGGTGCGCACCTAAGCCCAAATTGTAATATTTCTGAAATTACAAAACATTGGACTTCTAGGTTTGTTGTCAAAATTCTTCAAGGGTTTGGCTGTAATATTATGTAGTACATTTTAAATGAAAATGCTCATTATTACTTTAAAATACGAAATGTAAAAAAGTGACACTGCGCACAATTACCCGACGTATGCGGGTAATAGTGCGCATAGGTAGGATAATTGTGGCAATTGAAAATATAGAGAAAGGGAAACGAGCAACACAATTTATTGAACGTAAGAATTACTCATTTATTTAATACGGCAAAAATACATTAACCTATGATCAAAAATTAAACTGAAACCAAATACATATAAAAAATATAATAAAATGAAAATAATAAAAAAGTTCATTAGGTTAGGTGTCACAAAAATCACAAATATATCCCTCAGGGGTATCTTCTCCCGTGCATAGGGCATGTGCCCATTTTTTACAGACGGAACATTTGAACCACATCTCGCTTTTTATACTGCCTTCCCCGCAAATAATATCTCATTTTCATTCGATACAAGATGGTCCAACTCATTCTCTGAAATATCTGCTTCAGATTCGCTACTCTTCGAAGACTTTCCTTTTTGTCTTTTTAATTTGACCTTTAGTGCCTTTTATAATATTTTGCCTTTTTTACTTTTTTCTTGTTTTCTTTCTAAGTTCCTTTGCCTTAGTGCTCTTTTCGCTGTTACGGCTTCCAATTTTTCTCTGTTTGGTGTATCTGTTAATATTTCAGACTTCTGTTTATTGCGATTTTGTTGTTTTACTGTACTTGGTTTTGGAAGAGGACTCAACTTTTCTAAAATAGCAGATGCACTGGGAACAGAACCATCAATATTTTCGATACTGGGCAGGCCGTTTAAGTTATTTTTCTCAGTAAGCAGTTTCTCACTATTTTGATTATCTAGTTGAAGAGAAGCTGTTATACAGTGTGAAGAGGAAGTAGAAAGTAATTCGTCATCAATCACAATTGGGAGGTGGTGAGTGGCTGGTACAAAATCTTCATCGGTGAATTTATCTGTTTGATAAGGCGATATACCACATGCCCTAAATCCTGATTGAGCCTTATCCATTGTACCATCAAGAGTCTTGTCAATGGTATTGTGAGATTCTTTCGGCCGATGTTAGGTGATAGTCGCATTGCCTGTTAAACGCTGATTTTAATGGACCGTAAAAACTTACGTCCAATGGCTGAAGCCTATGGGACGTATGGGGGGTATCGTCAGAATAATAATGCCATATTCTTTACAATAGTCAAAAATTGGTAAAGAAATATGGCTGGAATGATTGTCCAGGAGCAATAATACAGGTTCATCTTTTGATGTTTTTACTGTTTTTTTGAAGTGTTCTAGCCATTTGAGAAAAAGCTGTTCATTGCTACAGTCACTTTTTGAACAGGAATAAATTGCATTAGGAGGTCCATTGTTGGTTAAGGTATTTATCATTCTAATGCGGGGAAATATGAACATTGGTGGCACGTAGCGAGTTCCAGGAGCATTAAAACAGCAGATAACAGTAACCGTTTTCCCTCTTTCGCCAGATGTCTTAGCGCCAAATTGTTTAACCCCCTTGGACCCAAGTCTCTTGCATGGCTTCTGTACAGTAGAAATTCCAGTTTCGTCTACGCTGAATATTGCATTCTCCTTAAACTTGAATTTGTCGAATAATTTCTGAAGATTTTGAAAGAATATGGAAACTTGATCTTTGTAAAATGCTGAAATTCGATTGATGCTAGTGGCTTCCGGTTTTCTTAGTGTTATCTCTGTGTTTCTCTTCAGGAATCCATAATACCAGTCTTTTCCGGACATCTTTAATTCAATCTTAAAGTTGTGTTTTATCTGGTTGCGTTCGGCAAAGGAAAAACTAATTTTCTGAGTTGAACTTTAGTTATTTCATAATAAAGTTTTGCCAAATTAAGAACGTGATCTTTTAACGCCTTTTCTTGAACGGGTGAAAAGACACAGTACTTGCCAGTATGTGGTCCTATAATATCAACTCCATCGTCATATGCTTTTTTTTCTTTTTCGTATAGAAGACTCTGGGATATTAAACTTTTTACCAGCCTGTCGTATTGATCCTCCATTTTCAACAAATTTTATAGCCTTCATCATGGTTTCTGGTGTCCATTGCGCCTTTTCGGTTTTGTGTTGGTATTTAGGCATCTGCAAAATATCATGATTGATTATTTAAAACGCATTGTTAGCAATGCTAAATATATTGCGGTTAATCGTGCGCGCTTGAGGATAATCGTGCGCACTGCGCCCCATTACCCGAAAGTGGCAGATTCACTTTTTAATTCCATAAAACCATAAAAAACGTGTTTTTGCATAAACTATACATGTCAGTGTTCAGGGGAGTCATTATGCAATGTATTAATGCACTCGATTATTAAAAAATGCAAAAATGGAAATACTTATGGCTTATTTTCTCGGAGACACTTGCTAGTACACGACATACGTAAACAACAATGCGCCATGCGGCCATTTTGGATAAGTAAGGTAAAGCGATCGATCTGATTCATATGTGATAGTACAAAGATTTGTCAAGAGATGGCGCGTGAATGACGATTTCGAAATTATACCAGCCGGGTGTGAAAATAAAGGCATGCGCACGATTATCCGTTGCGCACAATTATCCGACTCTCCCCTATACGAAGCATGCAAATACGAGATAAATAGTTTCCTCAATCACCAATATAGAGTAGAAAATGGCATACCTAATTTTGTGTGGTGAGAGCCTTCATTACGTGATTTATCCACATCATATAAGTAGGTTGCATTTAACAGTTTATGAAAACTAGTAAGGCTTGCATTTTCAAAAGGTGGAGAGAAAAGGAATTTCATAAACAATTCAAAAATAGGTTACAGGCATTAAACGTGGTCGTACGAGCATTGAAGTCGCACAACATTAGGGTGAACCAAAAACGCCCGCATAGTTCAAAAATGCGAGCGCATTAAATATCGTAATGTTTCCTTGGATATGCGAAACTTATCCGCGCTCACTTCAGAGCAGTGTTTGCAGAGAGGAAACACACTTTAAAATAGTTTTTCTTCTCTCTAGTGTTTGGCACTGCCGCAATGCTGATTAATGTCATCCACTGATGTGTAATCCTACAGACCTTTTGCGTCGCACTATTGCTTAGATTCATCATTATACACCCGAATCCAAGCAACGATCAATATAGTTAACAGCGAGTGGCGAGCCCTTAGGTTCATTCAGGCACAGTTTAAAGAATATATATACAAATAGTCTTTTAACTATGAGTCCGGCTCCACCTAAAGGCGAACCAGTCCCAAAGAAGATGAAAGAAATTTCACCATGTGGATAAGGCTATAGCGAAGTTACTTTAGACTGCGAAAGATGCCTTTTTGAATAATAAACTATAGTATTGATTCAAATGCCGATATATTCGTCATATTCATTATACAGGTTGTAACAAATTCGCTTCTTAAAAATTGGGAGGATCTCGCAAACCGTAAGAGATACAAGATCAATTATGGCAAAGTTGCGGATTTAGTAGCCTATTAATACGTCGCGTCGCTTAGAATGTTAAAAAAATTGAGATTCTTCAAAAACTAATATTTAGATTTTTAATTATCCTGCCCCTATCTGAAGAGATCACTTAAAATAAATTTAGCATTATCATTATCATTTTTCCTCCCCTATAAGGTGGCATTCTTAGATTTCAAGTACGACGTTTTGTCATGTAGAGCTCATCATCAATAAATATTTTTCGTAAATGTTCTGAACTCTGATTTGAAGCATTTAATCAAGTGGGTATGATCTGAAATTCGCCCAAAATAATTTTTTTTTTCTAAATGATAGATACGATCTCGCAAAGGTGTCCTTTATAAGCACACCTCTACCCCCTTGCCCTTAGAACCGCCACTAAATACCAGCCAAGTTATACGGACTTATCCTGTACAGGGTGGCTCGAATTCGAGTCTATGTATGGGAAACTTGAAAACTGTAAGAGATACAGTGTCGGTTAAATTAGGGCAAAATTGCGCATTTAGGTGCCTAACAATATCCCGTTTAGAAAGTTTTAAAATTCCGAGTATTTCCGGAGATATCCGGAAAAAAAAAACGAAATATTGAGAAATGGTTTTATTTTTTTCCTGAGCTTATTTAAAAACGGATTTCAAATTGAATTGCACTTTTACATTGCCACTTTTTCCGCTCTATCCAATGGTGGTAACCAGTTTGGAATCCAACGTTTCGTCTCCTAGGGCCATCATCAAATTTCGTGTTTTAAATACGAACTTCAATTTTTTTTATCGTTTTTCAGATGTTATTGGAGTTATTAATATAAATATGTGTTTATTTTTTATTATTTTTCTTTAAGATTTAATTTTTTGTTTTTTTTTATTATTTATTTTGCTTTGGGCTAAAAAATAAACGAACCTGTTTATTTAATTTTACTATTTTTTATTTTTATTAAAAATGAAGGCTCCAATTTTCCACTTAACACAAAAAACAAAATTAAAATATTTTTATGGAATATAAAAATTTCAAAAGTATCGTCACGGATAGCAATCATCCGAATGTTTTTGTGCTACCCTATAGTAAAGTGACCAGACGTCCTGCATTGAGCAGGACAGTCAAGCATTCATAGTCTCTGTCCAGCGAGAACAAACGTCCTGCAAAATGTCCTGCAATTCCCTTTTGTGGTATGCGATATACGCAAAATGACTACAAAATTAGCTAATTGTTTATACTATACTAAAGCACGCATCAATTGAAACGATACACCTTAAAAAAACATCAACTTTTAAACGCTGCAACTCAGCCAAATACAGTTCAATTTGGACTTTTTGCACCATACCTAAAAGGGCGATTCTTTAGCTATAAACTGTTTGTAAAATTAAGTTAAAATATTACACGCTGTCAATTATACAGGGTGTTGAAATAGTGAGTGCAAAAACCTTCATTTTTGACCAAGAATTTCTGCTCGGTGAGGAATGTAATTTTGGATAGTACTATACTTTCTGAAGTATTGGGCCTATATCTCGGGACGTCTTTGCAAATTTGATCTTACCTTATATATCGGCGGAGAAATCGTCAATTTTTAAAATGTGTACATTTTTTATGTGTGCGTTTCAGTGTGTTTTAGCCTGGCATTGTACATACGACTCTAAATTTCTTATTAGGGTTAACAGTTAGTGTCACCAAAAAACTATTAAAATGTTGCTCAGCGATATTTACACAGGGCGACAAAAAAAATTGTGTTTTAAATCGGTTTTTGTCAAGCTTGTTATAGGAGTTGTCGGAAAATGTTGTAAATGGAAATTCTTGTTTAAATTGTGTGTAAATTGCCCGTAAAACGGTTTTTGCAATTTTGAGGTTATGGTATTTCTATTCGAAAAGAAACTCGTTAAACCGATACACCTAAAAATTGGCAAATTTAAGTCGTCAAAACTTCAGCCGATTTCGATATTTTACAAATCGTAAAAAGTTATTTTGTCAATTATGTGGTGGTGAAAAAATAATTAGTGCAAAAATCATAAATTTTGTAACATCGTTTTTTATTCTCTAAAAAAAGCTACATTTAGGAAATCTAGTGGGTTTAAGAACAATACAATCAATAACGCAACACGTAAAAAATAAAATAAGAAAATTTTGAACTTAGCGCTAAATATGGAGACTTTATGAACATTTACCAAATTTCGAAGCAATGGATTAATCTTTAAAGAAAATAAAACAAAATGTTGAGTCTTAAAACTTTTGGCTATAGAGAAAAAAACAATGGATCATTTTTTAAACAAGAAATTAATGTGATTGGAAAGCATCAGCAAATTTATTAATATAACCTAAGTGCCTAAAAATGTTTCGCACGCGGAAAATTAAAAAAGATTTTTTCACTCATTATTTTTTCACCACCCTATATAATTGACAAAATATCTTTTCACGTTTTTTTTGTGCTTTAATTTGACGAAGTTTTGACGATTCAAAGTTTGCGAATTTTTAGGTGCATCGGTTTATCGAGTTTTTTTTCAAATAGAAATATCATAACCTCAAAATTGCAAAAACGGTTTTACGGGCCACTCTTGTAATTTAAACAAGAGTCTCCATTTACAAAATTTTCCGATAACAAGCTTGACGAAAACCGATTTAAGAAATTTTTTTTGTCGCCCTGTATAAATAACGCTGAGCAACATTTAAATAATTTTTTGGTGACAGATTAGCACTGCACACTAATAACTGTTAACCCTAATAAGACATTTAGAGTCGTATGTGCACTGCCAGGCTAGAACACACCGAAAACGCCATAAAATTCACACATTTGAAAAATTGACGATTTCTCCGCCGGTATATAAGGTAACATCAAATTTGCAAAGATGTCCCGAGATACAGGCCCAATACTTAAGAAAGTATAGTAATATCCAAAATTACCTTCCTCTCCGGGCAGAAATTCTTGGTCAAAAATGAGGGTTTTTGCACTCACTATTTCAACACCCTGTATAATTGACAGAGTGCAATATTTTCACTTCATTCTACAAGCAGTTTATAGCTAAAGAATCGCCTTTTAGGAATGGTGCAAAAAGTCCAAATTAAACTATATTTGGCTGAGTTGCAGCTTTTCAAAGTTGGTGTTTTTTTAAGGTGTATCGTTTCAATTGATGCGTACTTGCAAAAAATTAGAATCTCAAAAACCACCCCATTACTATTTTTGCCCATTCCTCATAGTGCGTCTTAGTCGGCATTGGCCGAGTTGGTCTAATTATAGGAGGTAATGGTTGGTCTGACTGAGTCTGGTGTTTCGGTGTGCGACGTCGCAAAGGTCATTCGTTTGTTTTTTATAAGCACCAATTCTGCTTGTTTTGCGCCAATAGTGAGAAATGCAAATTTTATTATATTCCTAAAACCATATAATATTAAAAGTTTTATTTGTTATTTTTAGTTAAATGTTAAATGCTTTTTGTAAACGTCGGCTCCGATGTATTAGAATTTGAAAACTATCTGTTTGAATGATTGATTTTTTAATTAAATTGTTATAAAATTTTCTGACAATATGCTGAACTCACCCTTAAAAACATCTAGGTTTCAGGCAGCTCTGCTTCATCTGATGTTGCAAACGTACGACATACGACAGAAATCCAACCTTGCCAGTACAAAATTCGACTAGACGCTAGCGCGGTCCAAGTCACGGATAGTCCTAACCAATCAAAAGCAAGACGCTAGCTTTCTGCGTTCAAACATGGCCCTCCGCTCGCTACGGGGGCTCAATCAACAAGAACTAGCCAAAAATAGCCCAAGGCTAACCCAAAATTAAGAAAAAAAGTAAATTAATAAAAAACAAACATAACCTTAAAAAAGGTAAATAAAACACCTGTTGCGACCGGCGGGAATCAAACCTGCAGCGCAAGACTGACAGGTAAGCACTGTGGCTTTTACACCACCCATATTTGACACCACCGAGGCATTGTAGAAGTTTCGCTAGAACGTAAGGACATGGATAATTCCGATATACGCTAGCGTCATGCTTTTGATTGGCCAGGACTATCCGTGACTAGGACCTCACTAGGCGCTAGTAAAATTCGTCTGTCAGTAACTAGTTATTCTTTTTTAATAAATCGGCGAAGGTGCTAAAACACACCACCAAAAAAATTTTGGCAGTTATTTTCGCAATTATGTAATGTCCTGCATTGAGGTCTTAGAATTATGGTCACTTTACCCTATAGAACCGACCTTGCCGCGTCAACGGTAAGCTGTGATTCAGGAACGCTGGAATTATCTCGATGCCCTGGTCGAGAATCATATAGAGTGGCCTCGCTTCTTCCCGAGTATTCGTGATAGAGTCGAGATTGTTTATAAGTAGCAGACCTAAAGCGTGTTGAGTTAGTTAATCATTGAGTGATGAACTGTAAAGATCTAATAGTTGTAAAGTTATAAGAGTAGTTTAGTGTCTTTAATTGTATCGAGTGGTAAAGAATAGAGAGTATTAGTTGAAAATAGTAAAAGTTGTAATTTTATCAGAACCCATGAGACAAACGTCGTATCTTAAACTACTTAAATTACGTCAAAGCAACATAAGTAATTTAAAAAAATTATAAATGAATATTAAAGAAAAGTATAAAAAAATTACAAACACATTTTCATATTAAAAACGCCAATATCATCAGAAAAACGATAAAAAAATTTGAGTTTGAATTTAAAAAAAAAGAAAGTTGATGATGGTCCCTTGAAGACAAAACGTCGGATTCCAAACTGAATACCACCCTTGGATAAACCGGAAAAAGTGGCAATGTAAAAGTGCAATTCAATTTGAAATCCGTTTTTGAATAAGCCCAGGAAAAAATAAAACGATTTTTCAAAATTTTGGTTTTTTCCGGATATCTCCGGAAATACACGGGATTTTAAAATCTCCTAAACGGCATATTGCTAGGCATCTAAATGCGCAATTTTGCGCTAATTTGATCGATACTGCATCTATTACAGTTTTCGAGATCCCCATACATAGACTCGAATTCGAGCCACCCTGTACATTATTTGATTGCCGTGCGGACAGCGCCTAGTTCTGCTTCTATATAACGCATATTTTAATTCTTTTTAGGTTTTTGTATTAATGCAATTCGATCCCGGTTTGGAATATAAACAAGTACGGGGAGGTCGTACAGGCACAGGTCAAGGAAGCGGGACAGGTGGAGGAGGAACAAACAAAGACGAAAACTCTTGACTATTGTTGTGTAGCGCCCTCACTGACGGACCGTATTCGTATATCTAAATAATAACAATGGTCCAGCAAAAAAGTTCCCACCATTCCAATGTGTTTTCCATATTTTAAGTAAAGTAGTTCGATTTTAACCGTTAAAAATAATTTATTTTATATTTTTTCTTCATATAAAATCGTTGCTAATTAGATTTAGTTTGGCTGAGTGGAATTGCTATATTTGTAGCTCTAATCACATCAAGTAGGTATTTTAATATACATATGATATTAAATTTTTTGGTATTTCAATCTCTAATGCTGTTTTAAGTGCATGTCAGAATTAACAAAAAAATATTCCTACTTTTTTATTTGAATGTGGCTAATTTAAAATATATAGGGTGTTTACTTCAAAATTTTAGTTATGCACTCTTACTGGCGCAGTTTTTGAGTTAGGTATCGACTTCTAGTGCAAGTAGGCCAGTAGAAATGTGTTTTCGAGTAAGAAATAAAAATCTTTCTACCTCCACATTGATAGCATTACTATAACTTTTTAGCCAATGACTTTTTTCTCCGATTGACAACAAATATTAATTTTGCAGACCCATATCAATCAGCAAAGTTTTACTTTTCCTGCCTTGGCAGCAAAGTGAGTACTTTGCTGCCTAGGCAGCAAAATGATTAGTCTCCATGGGATTAAAACGTTTGACATAAGTTGTCAAACTATAATTCTTATGGACATATACATTTCCATAGCAACCAACCGTTCCAACAATTGCGATTTCTTTCAAATGTTGTTTTAATTTATCACTACAGGAAAAATAAAAAGATTGTGGGAATTGTAATAATTTGCAAATATACAATATACATATATCATTATAAACAATCGGAGAAAAAATTATATGTTCAACTCGGCAGCAAAGTAGATTGACTGCCTTAGCTGAATTCCTAGCCTCGCTACGCTCGGCTATGAACTATCAGCCGCGGCAGTCAATCTACTACTTTGCTGCCTAGTAAAACAAATAACTATTTTCTCCGATTGACAGCAAATATTAATTTTGCAGACACATATCAATCACCAAAGTATTACTTTTCCTGCCTTGGCAGCAAAGTGAGCACTTTGCTGCCTAGGCAGCAAAATGATTAGTCTCCATGGGAATGAAACGTATGACATAAGTTGTCAAACTATAATTATTATGGACATATAACATTTCCATAGCAACCAACCGTTCCAACAATTGCGATTTCTATCAAATTTTAGTTTATCACTACAGGCAAAATCAAAAGATTGTGGGAATCGTAACAATTTGCAAATATACAATATACATATATCATTATAAACAATCGGAGAAAAAATTATATGTTCAACTCGGCAGGAAAGTAGATTGACTGCCTTAGCTGAATTGACTAACCCAAACTATCAGCCGCGGCAGTCAATCTACTACTTTGCTGCCTAGTAAAACAAATAACTATTTCCCAAAAAAGCATTCAAGTTATTCAAGTTTTAATGCGAGAGAGTAAAATTTAGCCCTAACTTAATTTTTTTCCTTCCTTCATCGCTATCTCCCCTATTTTGCCATCGGTTATCGCCCTCGGTATATATTCTTTCCAAATTGTCAGTTTTGCAATAGGGCCTAAAACATGCAAAATCCGGTTATGATCATTTTGGGATACCTTATTCCAACACGGAAACATTTAGTTCTACGAGCGATCAGTTCTCTTCGAGCAGAACATTAACGCATTTTATCTCTCCTTTTTTTAGTGAACACGTTTCCGCAACAGACTACCTTGAAAACTAATGGAAAAGTCGTATTTGAAATATTTAACGGTACGCACTATATGTTACAATATCACATACAATATATGTACAAATTTAACGCTTTTGGAGCCATTTAACAAGAAGCTTAATTAATTACAGATCGGCATTTTTAATATCAATTCATATTCACCTATCTTCCAATTAATCGATAAAGTGGAAATCTACCCATATTATCATATAATATCATCGTCAGAACCAATTATATTAGTTATTTGCCTCCTAAATAATTATTTCTTAGATTCGACCATACCAATTAGGTAGAATAATAAATTATGATCACCCATTTATTAAAGTGCAAATCATGAATTGACGGCTAATTTTCATTATAATTTTTGAAGCTTTAGTGGTTTCAAATATGCGAAAACCCAAACTAATTTCGATTGCTTTCATTAATGTTGCACCATTTTTTAAATTATTTTAATTTGTTTTATGTTTGTGGGTAACTAACTTTACTAACTCTATGCTGAAGGCGCTACACTAACAAAAAGGAAATGAGGATTTTAAAAATGATGTAAATAATAATTGTAATACACAATAGGTCCTAGCATCATCAAGAAATGTGTATACGTGTTGTTTAAGTAGTTAATATACTGTGTATCCCAACGATATGTCGATCGAGAACGGCGATACAACTGAAAATACCAAAGTATATTATGATGTTTGTATAGTGTAGCCAAAACACTCCTATAAGTATATCGTTATTGTAGAATTCTACTTCAAAATCCAAAGATATTTTATGTAACACCAAATGAATTTAGGGCAATTCATTTGTTTTTGAGATACAGACATTTAAACAATTCATTTCTCAGTTTTTTAATAGGCGTCCGGATCCAAATGTTGCAACTTGGAATAAAAAGGTCTTGTAATTTTTTGCCCACTTCAGAACTAGTCAGAACCGAAATGTACCTATTTCTTCTGGTTAGACGGTTAGGCCAACGCTTGACCATATTTGAGGTAGGGACTGAAAAATCAAGATTAAAATGGTAAATGGTGAAAGCCATGACAACAGTTGTATGCAGTCGTTTGTCAAAACAACGCCTAGAATTTCGAGTTGGATCGTTGGTTGAGAATGAGTCAATCAATGGTTGAATTCAAACATAATATATAGGGAAAATAATTTAATAAAACAGCACCGAACTAAATGTATCTTTTGAACTTAGTTATTTTCTTTCTATCGCCATTCCCAAGCTACAGCTCGTCGACAAACGTCTGAGAGACAACTGGTGTAAATGTATTCAAATATTTGGAATATTGCCACTAAATTTTTAGTTTGTAGGATATTTATTGCTAAACCAGGCTTGGGCAACAACTCATCCATACGAGTTGTTGGCTTGGGTGATTTGCAGATATCTAATAGGAGAGTTTTGGCTGTAAACATCTTCAATCTGAAGACAATGAATCAAGGTACTTTTTATCCTATATTGATTTCAAAGTTGAATTTGTTGGAATAAGTGATAACATTCAATTTGGATTGCGATAAATTCAAATCAAATTCTGATGTTAAAAAGCTTTCTATGTGTGACTATGATTTGGTTACCGTTTTTTAATGTCTTCAAACTAATATTAAAATAGATAAAAATATTTAAATCTATGGCAAATAATAAACTGTAAAGGTGTAGTAAACGTTGCTTTATATCTTGAATTGCAAAAATAATCTGACACCTAAAGTTTGATTCATTACTATAAGGCCAAGAAATAAATGTGCGAAAACTGTGTCAACCAAGTTTCGGATATAGCATGCCCCAACGATTTAGAAGCGGTCAAATATGTATAGATACAGCGGTCACATAAATAATATCAACAATGTATCTGTACTTTATACAAAAATTATAAATTTTATTATTTTAAATGGAACCCCCTGTAAATAAATTAAGATTATCTTGAATATTGGAGATACTGATATCTAAAAATACAACCTAGAGTAAAATTCTTTGGACAGTATTGTCTTATTTGTCATTCAGGACAATGTCCGGTTCGGCCAGAAGTGGCAAATTCCTGCTAAACCTGAAGTGGTCATCTTGGGACTGAGGATGAAAAACTATCATACGAATGTAAAAGTCTTTTTATTTTGCTATAAGTTCTATCGTTTAGATGTGATATGAAACATTTTATTGTTCAGATGTTAATACCTAAATAATAATTTAATTTACACTTATACTACAACTACAAAGTAGATTCCGAATTATTCTAGAATTCAAAATAGTAATTTACAGGGAGGGGTTCCATTTAAAGCAGAAAATCGGATATAATTTCTGGAAAAGTAAACTACAGAAACGGTGATATATTTTATTAGAATCTGTTCAGTAGTTCCCGAGATATTTCACCGTTTCCATACTTATGGGACAGATTATATATTAAATATCAAGCTTTCAATGTTCAAAATATTTTATATATTTTGTCAGCCTAAGCACGATAATTCTGATACTCCATAGAGAATTACATTTGTTTTATGTATAATTCCAATGTTTAAATTGTAGAATAATATAGCTGTAATACTTTGTAAATTGCTACATACGAGTTGTTTCCATATATATGTACATATACAAATTTTCAAAATGTTATTTTTTGTAAAAGATGTAAATTTTGTATATATGTATTATGCTATGCTAAGTAGGCTATGTATGGAAAAGTCAGCCGAAAATTGTGCTTTTAAATCGTGTTACTACACCAGGCTCATATAGGAATACACTGACTAAAACGCCAAAAGATTTTTTGAGTTTCAGTATTGTACATACAGCAGCCCTTGATAAACGGGACATAAACATTGTGCATCCAATCCAGGTACCAAGCCCCTTAAAAAGTTGAGGCTAAATTTAAGTTTCAAAAATATAGAAGCAGATGATGCTATACTGTTTTGATATGAAAGAAACTATGTTGAAAAGACAAATTTAAATTGTTCAAAACTGCTACAAAATAAATATACACAGCTTCCATTTATTATGGAATAGCTAAAAAAGTACTTAAACTTTAAACGCTTGTATTTTCATCAACTTTTGATCAATCTATTCCATTTTTTGATTATTAGGTAGATTTACTCTTAGACTACTTAGTACAAAGTGGTTTGCCTTATTTTAACTCTATTTTATACAGGGTGATGTCGAAAATATCAAGACATGTATAATCATCTCATTTTAAAATTGGTGTTTAAAAAATTCAAAGCAATAAAAATTTGATTTTATTAGCGTATTGGTTACAGGTTTCTGTTAGGTAGTTCCTGTATTATTTACAGCGCAGTGCCGTTCGTGTTACTTCAAGAAAAACATAAGATTTCAAAAATCGTGATATTGTCTATTAATTATGAACTGAAAACTCTTCGTTGCTATAGTGATTTTCCTTACTATTAGTTAGGTACATACCTACTGTACGAGTTACCGAGCAGTACCACGCCACATATAACAACGTGGTAGTACCGTTCGTGTTAATAAAAAAATACAAACATCGTGATGTAGCCAATTATGTACGCTTCTACTTAAGGGTTGCTTCAACTGTTTAAAGTATAGGTAGTTAATGCAGTTCGGGTAGGCAGTTACTGTACTAATTAGAACGCAAAACTAAGAATTTAAAGAACTAAAAGAACAAACATGCTGTACAAGGGTCTCAAAACATAACAGTATAACAATAACAGAATAGGTAATAACAACAAAAATAATAATTTAAAGAACTAAACGAACAATTTAATTGTACGAAAAAAGTAATAACGCGTATTTTCCCCTCTAGCACTTATGACTGCTTGACACCGATTTGGCATACTTAATATTAAATTTAGTGCTGGTTGTAAATCGCTGCCTAAGCGATTTTCTTTCCTAGGTAACCGATTGTCAATTTGTCAAAGTTATAAATTTATTGACAGCTTTTATTAATTTATTAATTTTTTTTATCTCCTCGAATAGGTTGCCTTAACTACCTGTACTTTAAACACTTAAGTAGGTACTGTTGCGCGAAAAACCTTTTTAATGTGCTAGCGAGATATAATGAATAAGATGATACATACCCTTAAGGATGCGGCCAGCGCAACATGTGTGCTCCGACTTGCTCGGCGGCTCTTACTCTTGACCAGGGCGCCACCAGTTTGAAGTATCCAAATCCGCAGATCCAAACGGGAAGAACCCATAAGGGCTATCCAAAATCGACGATTATCCGCTACACAAGGGCGATTTAAAATCCAGAAGACCGATAAATATAATTGTTTGGTTGATGGATTTCAGAGCAAATAAAAAACGGTCACGTTCGTGCAGGCTTTAAGTTTATTGGCGTTCGTTACGTTTGACAGTAACGTGTCGTCATATTACTTCCAATAATCAAATTAATATAAATATAAAACAGGTAAAAGAGCGCAATTGGAAACAAATAATAATCTATATGCTCATAAATGTAAAGACAGTAATTTGAATTAAACTTGCATTAGAATAGAAGTGAATTAGATAAAGAATGATCGAACAATTATTAGGCACGCTTTAGCTACAACGGAGTAACAATATAACATCAAATGATTACGAAGACCAAACCAAGTTCACAAATTAATCAACAATCACAGTTATCCGTCTAATAGTAGCTACTAAACTTTGGGCGCGTTTACCATGGTAGACGACTCGCAGTTGTACATGAATAAACCTTACTAATTCAGATTATAAAATACCGTTATGTAAAATTATTTTAACAGAATAGTCAACAAATCAGAACGACAATGTTGATCATTTAACGCAATATAAATCAAATTGTAAGATCAAAGAAAGGAAATACATAAAAACATGTGCATTAATAGATCCACACTAGTAGATTCAGCAGTTAATTAGATTTGCATAGGTAAGCTATGCTTACACCGAAACAGTACCGAGTATAGTTATATCAGTACCACGCAGAAAACTAGAACACGCGATATGATACAACGCTGGAAAAAAACCCTAAAACACGCAATCTAATATACGATGAAAAATGTCAATAACACGCTGAAAATACACGCGCGAAAATGTCAGTGACACGCCACTAACATTATGCCGAAAAGATCACAAATATAACCTAAACTTATCTTAACTGGTCTTCGCCGATATCACCTACGGCCTTCTGCACGCGGACTTCAGCTATGCACCTTCGGACCATAAACTCTCAGTGGCATATTGAGGTAATCCCCATACCTCTATGGCTACAGTTGGTACCAATAAACCACAACCAATCGTCCTGACTGGCAGCTCCTTGGTTAGCTACTAAATTTCTCTTCAAGAAAGCTCGCTCCAAACAACAATAGCTTGCTTGCTACACAACTCCAAGCCACAATAGCTCCAGCCAGAATAGCTCCTGGTAAAATTGGCTTCCAACAAAAATGACTCCCCGGAAAACTGGCTCCCGTACAAAAAAAACCTAGGGTTTTTCGATGGTAATGACGAATTGGGGAGCAAACGCTCTCTTTTACAGACATTCCTCGGAGAAGGAAACGCGTACTTATTTTTCCAGAATACACTGCACGTGGCAAGTTACTAATCCAATCTTGACTTCAGGCAAAAACCAGCCCATCCACAGTCAAGCCATGAACTACAGCAACCTAGTAACTTGCGACTTAATACCCCACAGAAGTATAATCCCCTATTTAAGGCGAATTACAAGTTCTTAAACTTTTATCAGGCATATATACGCACTACCTCCTAAGAAGGTTTGCCGAAGAAAGAGGACGATATCAAGCCAAAACGACTAACTAGCTCTTGAAATTCGATGTTAAAAAGCTAGAAAAAAACTCGAACCATAAGCCCGTTCCACACTGTCTTGTAATCAAACGCAAACTACAGCAGCCGATGTCGCCAAATTTACTAACATCTACAATATGCAATGAAACGTCTCTAAGGCTGTATGATATTATACATTGCTGGCAGAACAAAGAAATCCAACGATGAATCCATCATAAACACTGACCAGACAACAGAAACCAATTCATTCCGAACGGCGGCCATTTAAAACTCTAACACCAAATCTGTTCGACGCATTCAATTGAATCGACTTTAAACGTACCTTAAGCTAGACCCGTTTTTTACCTTGCTAACACCATATATTTAAAACTGCAAACCAGTTCGAGCGACGTTGCCAAGTTAGGGAATATACGCATTTAATAACATATCCTGACTGCGTATTTTCAACGCGAAAGCGAAAAACAGTCATTTAATCAAAACTAACAATAGCACATCAATTAATTATGCATTCACCTGTTGGCCTAAATCGCAACCACGTAAAAATTACATGGCGACAACTTTGCCAATTAAACATCTGGCAACATTCCAAGAATAACCTTTTCATTAAACATTTCGATATTACACTCGTCCGTAGGCAGCCAACAATACTTTTAAGGTATATTTACGCCGAAATAGGTAATTAGTCGCATGGTATTAAGGGTGGAATCATTGACTTTACTTGACTTCTATCTGTTACATATTCGTGCTAAATTGTTATGTAACGGTACGTCCATAATTGGCCGCATCACGATTTTTACATTTTTTATTAACACGAACGACACTGTGCTGTAAGCTGTAACTGGTAAAGTATGTACCTAACTAAGATAGCAAGGAAAATCACTATAGCAACAAAGCGTTATCAGTTCATACTTACCTAATTGCCAATATGACTATTTTTATTTTATTTTTTTTTAAGTAACACGAACGGCAATGCATTGTAATTAGTACAGCAACTGCCTAACTGAAACTTGCAACCAAGACGCTAATAAAATAAAAATTTTATTGCTTTGAGTTTTTTAAATACCAATTTTAAAATGAGATGATTTTACATGCCTTGATATTTTCGACATCACCCTGTATAAAACAGAGTTAAAATAGGGCAAACCACTTTGCACTAAGTAATCCAAGAGCAAATCTACCTCATAATCAAAAAATGGAATAGATTGATAAAACGTTGATGAGAATACAAGCGTTTCAAATTTTATAACTTTTTTAGCTATTCCATAATAAATGGACGTAGTGTATTATATATAACATGCAATTTCATGTACAAACCTTTATCAAAATTACATGGCAATATTATGGTGATAGATTCATACTTTGTATAATATCACTTCTGGGTATTTTCTCACTCTACAATTATTCTATTGGAACGTCTTAAATTATTTATCAATCCCATTTCAATAACTATTTCCCAAAGGCTAAGAAATAAATATAAACATTGTAAAATTCACTTTAAAGTTTCTGAAATGTTTTTCTTCTTTAGAACTCAGTTATAAACAACCTTCTGACGTAAAATACATTGCTGACAAATTGGTTGTTATTGTATCAGTCGAAGGTTAACTGGAATGATCTACCCAGGCAACTCTGTACCAACTCAATCTCAAGTATCGGTTGGATTAGTTATATAAAAATGTCACTGCTTTTTACAGGGTAATTCACCTACAGGCATCTCGAATTCAGTTCAAATAAATAATATAGAGGGGGTTGGATGTTTTCATATAAAACACATTTCTGCCAAATTGAATGCCATTTTGACAGCAATGCATTTTATATGGGAAGGTTCAACTATCAGTCAAAAGTTAAACGAGTTGAGCATAAGCTGCCATTATAGAGGCAGTCAAACTCAGTTAAAATGAATCTCAAGCCAGAGTTTTTTAATATAACATACATTTCTGCCAAATTAAATCTCACCTGCGGACGCCCTGTCGACGTTATGTCAGTAGATATTGCCTAATCTGTCAAATGTAGTTTCTATTTTAGAAACATGGTTTACTTTAGTTGTGTTATTTTTCTGTTTTTCTCTTATGCTAATAGACATCCAAGTACCTACTACTAAAATCAACTGAATAAAAGGCGTTAAAATAAATTCTGTTTAATAGAGTACAAGCTTTTCGATATTTATATTTGCTCCTTTCTTTCCTGAAATACTGTCTTGGGGATTCTAAAACTAATATCAAATGCAGATATCTGACTTTTATCAAATTCTAGTTTTTTTATATTCATTTGATGTTCTTTAATTTAAATATTAAATTGTTTTGCCTATTTATTAATTTCATTTTACCTGATAAAGCTTATATTAATTGGTTTACCTTTGCTACTTTAATTGTTTAAAATATTTTAAACATTATCATATAAACTCCTAGATAAGCATTTGAAGCGAAAAAATATTTGTGCAATCTTGCATTAGAAAAGCGGCCGAAACGCTAAGAGAAAAAATAATCTAAGGAAGTTTTATTAAAATAATTCTAAGAACTTTTGTTGTAATAATAGTACTGAAAATTTAGCTCTAAAGTAATGTTATAAATAATACGGACGAATTTAACATTATTGTATTTTAAGCCTTTTTGGCATTTTAGTCGTATACGTGAAATTCTATTTATAATATCCGTTTACCATTTAGTCAGTGTATGTGTATGTAACTTTAAGATGGACAGACTTGGTTATATCTTATAGTAATTATTTATTTGTGGATTCATTTCCCTTAGGGCAAACAGTGCAGTACACGCATAATAAGCATAATAACCAGTTTAACATCAGATAATTTTAAGAGTAATAAGTAATGTTATATTATCGATGATTTTATAGCGATACATGTGACATTTCTATTTAGTCTCCTATAAAACCCCAGCATTCTTCTAAATATCAATAAATTATTTTAAGTGAAGCACTATGTATAAATATTACTAATCTTGTTTTTAGCTTTATATGAGTTTGTTTAACTTAAGTTGACTCTGCGGTTAGCACATAAAGTGAGCAGGCAAAGTTGTAATAAAATCAAGACAAAATCAGGTATTTTATCATGGAAAAAATGTTTGGATCTGTCAGTTTCACAAATTGTGTATGATATATTATGGTCTTCTAATACCTATTCTGTACGAGAAAAGCCACGAAAAATTTTGATAAAGCCATACGCAAAAATATGTTACTTCCGAATACAAACTGTGAAAGCATGTAATTTACCGTTTAATTTAAATAATATGGTATGCTATACTAAATATTAGAATTTCAGTAGCATTCAACAACCGAATAATAACCAAGATATTCAAAAAATCATCTATATGCATCACCTTGTAGACAAATCCTAGTAAAACCATTATATTGACGGGTCCATCCGTTTTTCGAAACTAAAAAATTTAATCCTAATCACTTTAATTAAACATTGATGTGCTCGCTCTATGTAAAGATATATTCCTAGAGCTTTTAGGGTATAAAATAAAAATAAAATAGTCAATCAAGGTGTGTCTGTGAGTATTATCTATGTGAGCAGAATTTTATAAAAAATTTCGTAAATTAATCGTCTGAAATGTTAATCTTTTATAAATATCACCGTAAAAAGACTAGACTATGCTTAGAGTTTGTATGATATGTAAAGCTACAAAATCATTAATTTAACAATTGAATTGTGATACTGTAAATAAAACCAAATATATGATGTTTGTTAGGTTTTTATTGTATATATATAGAAATTATTTATTAGCAATATTGACTGTGAAAACAAAATTGTTATATCTACACAAATTCTTTTTATATATTGTGCTAAACTATTTTAAGCAATTTTATTAAAATTCGTCACCTCTGATAAGGTAGCAATAGCAATCTTTAATACATATTTGTTGAAATTGTGTTTATTTGTTTTCGCATATTAATTTTGGCATTTCCAAAAAAAGTGTTTTAAATATGTTATTTAAGTTTTTTGTTAAAATTGCAACTCTTCACATGAGTGTCTTCGTATAATGTTATTCTAAATTCACTTAATACATTTTGTAGTTGTATTGTTGATTCAATTTTATAAAAGTTATAATAATTTTGAAAACGCAGTTTTATTACTATAACGAATTTATTTCTCCAAATCCTGTTCTTCGTTTTGATTTTTCCAAACTTAACTTTTAAAAAGAAATAATTTTCTACTTTTTCCTAAAACAATCACTCGACTATTTTTTTAAAAATGATACGCCAGCGGATTTTTGATTTTAATACTATTTTTAAATTATCATCCAGGGTGTTCATTTTAAAATTTACCAACCACGTTCTCTGCGTAAATAGACAGATTTGTAAAATTCTCATCCGAAACACGCCAACAAATATATTAAGGGGGAATGTTTTCTACGAAAAGTTGGATGGCGCCTCTTCTACCCCCTAACCCACAGGGCTACCACCCCAAAATTCTTAAATGAGACGGGGAGTCGAGTGATACATCATTTTAAAGGGCATTTTATTCTCTACATTTTGATGTCCAATTTTTTTAATTTAATCTCACCGTTGCAGAATAACATCCATTTTAATGTTCATATCCAGGATCAAATAAAATAATTACGTATTTGTTGTTTCGAAATGAAACTAAGAGGGCATTTTTATTCGGTACCTTATTTTTCAGTGAACCTGTATAAAAATAGATCCGCTACGTTTATGTGCATTATAATTAGCAGAAAAGAAAAAAAAACCTATATAAACCTAACAACAAAAAAACCTGTAGACTTTTTTCGGTGTATTAAAATAATACATAGTATAATATAATAATAGTATAATGAATAGTTTCTGCGGTAGGATCCTTGTGAAACATCGTTGAATAATAATACTAGGGATAGTTAGTACACTGCTTTTAGATGTTTCAAAATAATTTAATGAGATATATTTCTCTACATATGTTTCGGCTTGATAAAGGCCTCATCAAGCCGAAACATATGTAGAGAAAAATATCTCATTGAATTATTTTGAAACATCTAAAAGCAGTGTACGAATTTACCCTAGAATTATTATAATAATAGTATACTGGCAGGAACATCAAACTGGTGAGAGCAGTTTGATTACGGGGAGTGACCCCCCCGCCATTCCGAGTTGCCACGGGATGTGGCCCTCAAATCCCCGTCCTCCCCCAGGCTGGGGAACACCGAAGTACAAAGTCTGGAGCTGATCAATGAGCGTTTGTGACAAGAGGGGCTGCATCACGATACACGGCTGCATTGTATTAGCTGGCAGGAACGTCAAACTGGTGAGAGCAGGTTGATTACGGGGAGAGACGCCCCCGCCCATAGAGGAATATAAAAATAAAGAGAGTGTTTTATTCTTATGGGAAAATTGGCATTGAGTTTTGACGCACTGCGCAATTCCAGCCGCGCATGGAGGCGCTAGCGTCAGTGGAACTAAAAGCACAGCTTACTATAAATTATCTAGTAAGCTGTGCTAAAAGTATGCTGTCGAGAATTCACAAATGGCGGTTTGACGGTTGTTGATTAAAGAAGGCCGGTTTAGTCAATTTATTATTTTAATTTAAAATTGTTCTGGGGCGATGGTGGATGGAGGTATTGGTGGTGCGAGTAGCAGCGGTTGGTAAGCAGCTATTTTCTTTTGTCAATTATGTTCTTAAAATATTTAAAAACTGTAAAATTTTATTTTTGGTTCTACTCGAGTTAATTAGTTTTTGAATAATAGAAATATATTGTGATACGTCAACACTATATACCTATTTTGTTCTGTTAAGAGATATTTTTATGTTATTTTGATTGCATTTACTACCGAATGTTTTTTAATAAACTTTTTAACAAAATGCAAAATGTGTATATTTTCTTTATTACACCCTAACCGAAGAATAGGTCCAAACAACACCTAAAGTTTAATGTATACTCGCATTTAATTCAACCAGGCGCATTATGGATTTATCTGCGATAAACTAATGTATTTACAGGGTTCTCTCTTTGCTTTAATCTCGATTAAGAAAAACGCTGTAATAGTTTGTTTCAGATAAATTCATAAACCGTCTAGTTATATGGAATACGACTAAAATAAAAATAACATTTGAATAGCCCGCCGCCTTTCTTCTGTCGATAAAACAGGAACATGTTTTGTCAACATAGATTATTAGCATTAGTTCAGTAAGCCGCCCTTAGTGTCGTGTAAGTAAACATCATACGTCATTATTGTCAATTGTCATTAAACGGTGTGCCAATATTTTACAAGGGAATGGATACTCTCTTTACTTTTATATTCCTCTATGCCCCCGCCATTCCGAGTTGCCAGGGAATGTGGCCCATCAAATCTCATCGTCGTCCCCCAGGCTGGAGAACACCGAAGTACAAAGTCTGGAGCTGATCAATGACAGTTTGTGCCAAGAGGGGCTGCATTGTATTAGTAGGCAGGAACGTCAAACTGGTGAGAGCAGTTTGATTACGGGAAGTGACGCCCCCGCCATTCAGAGTTGCCACGGGTACAAAGTACAAAGTCTGGAGCTGATCACTGGGGAGTGACCCAACAAACCCCATTCTTACCCCTGTCAGACTAGGGACCACCACAGGAATTAGTCTGAGGCCAATGCTTCTAGTGGAACCGGCCCTAGGTGGTAGATGCATGCGCCTACTCGCATCGTGCGGTGAAAAACTATCCCACCAGAACTAGGAAGCGCTAAGTGGTTTTTCCAAATCACGTTCCGCTTCCGCGCTGGTGGTTCCGGCTTCCACATTAGGAATATATGGACATGATGGTGCTTCCAGGATCAAAATATTCCGGAAGTAAACTCCCCGGCCATTCGGATCTCCGGGCGCTGGGTGGCCCTGGGAGCCCTTCATTCCGCATTTCACAGACAGCAAAGATACCGAACCAATTTAGAATACATTTCTGCAGCATAAGAGGCCTAAATACAAACATAAATTCGGTACACCAACATCTACAAGCAGCGATAGACCACACATACTAGCTACTAGCCCTTACAGAAACACAAGTCTGTTCTAGAACAACAACAACAGGAAACTACCCCTTTCCTGGTTACGACTTACACACCCGATTTAGACACAAGTTCGGAATATGCCTTTTTGTCTGAAGCGATCTTTTATGTCACCGCTAAGAAACACTCGAACCGTCCCGTACAACCTTGACGTCATGAGGCTCAAGTTCACCGCCAAGGTTGTACGGGACGGTTCGAGTGTTTCTTCACGCGGATACTTGGGGCCTGACCCCTGTGTGGGGATCGCCCAGTGTGTCCGCGAAGGAGCTTTGGAGGCCTGGATGGAGGGTCGGGCGGAGGGGCTATGGCGGACGGCTCCGGGGATGAGACAGACGAGGCTCATGATACATGGGCCTGCGAAGAGTCTCGCCAAGGGGCTGTTGTGTCTACCTAGGAAGGAGTGCAGGGCCCTGGTAAGATTCTACACCGGACACTGTAGGCTTAGACGGCACCTGACCCTGCTGAGAATTGCAGAGGAGGCGGAGTGTAGATGGTGCATGGAGGACGACGAGACTCCATACCATCTACTTACGGAATGCCCCGCCTTTGCGTGGGCAAGATTCAGAATCTTTGGCGTGACATCGATCGAGCCAGATTCAGTGCGACGTGTTAGTCTGAAGGAGATGCGGGCTTTCTTAAGGAGGACCGGCATCCTGGAGGTTCTCTAATGCGGGCTGGGGCACAACGGGTCCAATTGGTGGCCTAAGTGCAAGGCCCGCTAGGGGCCACCCCTTCCATACTGATACTGATACCAGTTTTGACTCAATACAGGTCGATCACCATAATTCAGAAATAATCGTTCTGGGAGACTTCCAATGCCCACATCCCCAATTGGCTCAAACATCACAACAAGACCGACAGCGAAGGTAGACAAGCTGAAGCATTTGCCATCAGCTGCGAACTTACTCAACTTGTAGACGCACTAACTCGAATCTCAGAGAGGCGCGAATTCGCCGCCCTCCTGGATCTTTTTCTAACTACCAATCCTAGAGTTGGTCCCCCATTAGGTACTTGCGACCACAACCTTATTACAACGGTTTGTGAATTGCCACTTCTTCAGAAGGATCCACCATTGCCTCGCAAAATCTGGCATTACAATTCTGCAAACTGGGACGATCTAAGGGAGTTCTACCTAGATTTTCCTTGGCTGGATGTCTGCTTTGGCACTAACGACCCGCCAGTCTGCGGCGAAGAGATTACGCAAGTAATCTCCTCAGGAATAGAAGCAACATCCCAAATTCCATCAAGTTACCGCCAAAAGGAAAGCCCTGGTTCGACAGAAGATGCGAGCTGTAGGTAGGAAACAGCAAGCCTACAAGTACTAGCAGCAAAATCAGACCGCTGAATCGCAATTATTTTGTCGAAGCAAGAAACGAATGCAAATGTGTGATCGACGAAACTAAGGACAAACACAATCAAAGGATCAGAATAAACTTTTGCCCCCAATGGCTCCAGGAATTTCTGGTCAGTAGCAAACGCATTAAGTAAAAACTTTACAAAAACGTTTCTACCACCTCTGACAGACGAACGTGCCATCACGGCGACTACAGCCAAGGAAAAAAGCAAACATGCTCGCCAAAATGTTTTCATCGCAGTCTACCTTAGACGTCCCCCAAGGCAAGGCTCTCACCACCATATCGACCATCAACACTACCATGGCAGAAGTCATGTTTCATCGCCGTGATATTCGTAAAATCCTTAAAGAACTAGATATGCAAAAGGCATCAGGACCGAACGGAATACCTGCCATCGTGTTAAAGAACTGCGCTAACGAACTAACACCCGTTTTTTCCAGGCTTTTTTGTCTGTCTTACGGAAAAGGGATTTACCCATCTTCTTGGAAAGTCGCAGCCTGTTCCAAAAAAAGCAAGAAAACCACGCCCTCAAACTATCGCCCAATTGCCTTGCTTCCAATAATCTTCAAAGTCATGGAACGTGTAGTCAATCAGCAACTACTCAAGTACCTCGAGAACAACAGAATAATCAGCGATAATCAATACGGCTTTCGCAAAGAGAGATCGACAGGAGATATATTGGCCTATGTCACACATATGGAGTAAGGCAATTGAGAATTACGGAGAGTCTCGAACGATTGCGTTGGATATATCGAAGGCTTTCGACAGAGTTTGGCATGACGGATTCGTCAACAAACCGCCATCCTTCGGACTGCTAGCCTCTCTCTGCAGCTGGCTTGCCAGCTTCCTTAAGAACCGATCTCTGCACGTTGCAGTTGATGGACACATCTCAGACACATTCACCATTAACGCGGGCGTGCCTCAGAGCGCAATACTTTCACCAACTCTGTTCCTCATCTATATTAATGACCTGCTGGCCGAAACGAATAATCCTGTTTACAGTTTTGCAGATGACAGTACCCTCGTCTCCCAATTTAGATCAGAAAAACCTTTACCAGCGACTGAGACATCATAGCAGACAGGAGCAGATTACAGTAATTAATCAAGACCTGGATAAAGTTCAAACTTGGGGCGACAGAAATTTGGTCCAGTTCAATGCAGCAAAGACCCAAGCAGCCACGTTTACCAAGAGGGCCAATACGGCGGCGGGCCCTGACATTATTATGACAGGATCGACCATTCCTTCATCC
>MU182204.1:9559-40331 GCA_016904865.1 Pissodes strobi
ACGAAAAAAATTTTGTTGGTTATGTTATCAATTATAGCTTGATATGTATCCGTTTTTGGAAAGTAATTATCTGTTTGTGATCACACAAATTCCTGTTGGCAGCATACATCAAAATAATATGATCAATGAAATCATGCAGGGAATTAACCTTCCATAGAATGTTCCCACTATCTTTCTCAGGTCTTGGCCACATTTACTAAGTAGATAGTCTCGCGCGGATTGAAAAATATTGGTGTGATTGGATTTTTTAGAGAAATCCCATTGTACGGTGCTAATACATAAACCAACTAGGAAATTGTAAATTTCCATTTAAAATCTGAATGCCAGCAAAGTTTCTATTTTGTCCAAATTTGCTAGCGGCACTTTAAGGTATAGGCCGGCACGGGCCGGGTTGGCCGAACCTAGGGCCGAATCTGCCCGAAGCCGAAATATGTTGGGCTTAAATCGGTCCGGGCTCTATAATAACGCCAGTATTTTAGTAATATATAATTTTATTATTATCTTGACCAATAATCTTGTCCAATTCGATTTATCTTATATTTTTTATTATACATAATATGAATGTCTTTTAGTTCCCTTATAGCTTTATAGTGATTAAGTGATTGATGAAAAAGCAAATACGAAGATAAATAATTTAAAATAAGAAAATAAATCGTAGCCTGAACTGCTTTTTATATATATTTTTCACTAATATAGTTTGCTTATTTTAATAATACACGGATTTTGTCGTTAACCGGGTAATGAGAATTTAGACATATTATTATGCTAACCTCCATCTTTTCTTCAAAATGTACGGTTAAAAGGTATAAGGGATAGACGTTACCAATCTTAAATCCTTGATCCGGTAAATGCTAAAATCCACCTAGTGTTTTATTTCGGGTTGACAGGGTCTGGCAGGGTCAGAAAGAAAAAAAATTATTCGGTCTCGGGCCGGGCTCGGCCGGGCTTATAAAACTTCGGAATCGGACGAGCCCGGACCTAATAATTTTCGTTTGTGCTGGTCACTAATCTAAGAACATTTTTATATCGCATATTGGTTTCCTCCTATTGTTCAGAAATTAGATATTGAAGCTATTTGGAAAAGTCGATTGGTCGCGATCAGTCTCTAACTGGAGTCTCCCATGCACACGGCCTCTGATAATTCAATATTTCTTACTTATGTGAAAGGAGAGAAAAATAAAATAAAACAAAGTAATTTATGCAGTATTTAGCTACAACTTTTGTAGATGTAGACGTCAATCAACAAAATAAATAACTTTTACATAATTTAGGTTTGCATTCCCTTGATCTGTCCGTTCCAAAACCATATTAAGTATCTACCAGTAAGCTATTTTTACTGATCCGAAAATGTATTTCTTCTCAAAAAATATTGATTCAATCGCCTTCGACAATTGATATAACATAGATGTAGGTCTATAATAGTTACACATATCGGTTAAATTAGCACCCTTAAACACAGGTTTGCCCCAATATAAAAAACCTAGTAACTTGATTCTCGTATAGTTTCAAAAAATGCATTTTAACAATTTCTATTTAGCATTAAACCGTTTGATATTTATTTAAAAATTTTAAACGGTGCTGTAAGTTTTTTGTACGTTGATTCTAAATACGTCCTTAAGGTTTGCCCAAAATTAATATTAAAGGAAGTCAATTTTACTTATCATTTTTTACTAAATTACAGAACCTAAAAATATAAATAGTGAGATTGTAAAACATAGTAACTAAAGTTATTAGGTGATTATGAAGTCTCATTAAATTTTAGTAAGTTTCTGGCTCAGGTTGAAAAAATATTAACAACGTTTGATAACTATGTTGGGGTTTGAAACTTTCGGCAACATGCACTAAAACTGAGCTTTATCCACAATACCGAAACAGAATTTTTGCACTCGACGCGCGTTTCTCTAACCATGTTAGCATCATCAGGTTAGCGAAACGCGCGTCTAGTGCAAAAATTCTGTTTCGGTATTGTGGATAAAGCTCAAGTTTTACCAAAGGGTTATTTTTAATTTAACATGCTGATATAAACTAAGTAACGCGACATACTTTATTTTAACTAAGTTCCCAAACACATAAATACAAAGCAATTATGAAATAAAAATATCGCAGGTACCAATATGTAAAAGCAGAAATTATGCCTAGGAAAAAACTAAAAAAAAACGAGTTGGGCATTCAACAAATAATATTAATATTAAAATGTAGATTATTAGAGATGTCTATTATACAATTAATAGTTATGTTAGTTATGAGAAAAGTCAACGTTACGTTATGTTACATAAATCTGGTGCATTGTCAGTGGTTGGCAAGAATATAGGGACTAAAATATTTTTAGAGGTGTTTGCTCCCTGCGAAAGAGAAGATGCTCATTCGGGTATAACAACACTAAACCACAACAAAAGTTTCATCTGAAAACGCCTCTTTATAAAATAATTTTCTAGATCCACTTCTGAATTGGAAAAATTCTAATTGATTCTAACAACAAAATATTATTATTTTTTCCGTACTTTGCAGCCATTTTGATATGAAAAAAATCTGGGAAATTTAAAATATGCCATCTGATGTTCATAGATGGCTTGCCAATTATTTTCGTTAAGTGCTCAAAGTCATAGATATATATATATATATTTTTTTTTCAGTTCAATATCACTTATAATATATTACCATGCACCGAATCTGCAGCCATAAAAGAACGTTGGGGTTCAATGTATTTTATGGGTATTTGACTTGGACCCCATTATTTTCGACTTTTAGTACAACTGGATCTTAGCATGAATTTGGTTTAGATTTATACAATTTGTCTCTACCATATATTATTATGTTGAATAGGCCATCTACGTAACGCTTCCATAGCGTCGCTTTTAAGAGCACCTATTTTGAAACATATCATGAAGAGTTTTGCGATGACTGGCGACAGCATGATCTCATGGGAGCGCCATCGATTTGCTGGCAGATCTGGATATTTTACGTTTATTATTAAACATACAATTTGTATTTTCAGACACTGGTCTAATAATTCGATAACATGTGCTGAAACTTTCTCATCACCTGAACGCCGTACAAAAATTTCGATTATGCAATCAATAGAAATATTATTGTCTAGTATAATTCGAAACAAATTTAAAGTATTAAATACTGTTATTCACTGCCATGAAACCTTTGATAATAAGGTTTATCATTATTGCTATCAAATTTTTAGAAAATCTAAGCAGTTATTAAAATAATAAAAGGCGTAATTTACTTACGAACCATCGCCTTTTTTATTTCAAGTTCTAAGGTTCACATTTCTATGGTTTCTTTAAAGGTTACATGATCAGCGACCCTCGCTTGTCACTTTTAACCCCGATTTACTGTTTTCTATGTTATGACCTTGCTCCCAGGCAGCTACGTGGTAAAGAGTTAATTCCGCATGCGCAGTTGCCATATTGGTTTTAAAAATGTGGCGAGAAAATTTAAATTTTGTGCGAAATGCTTATTCAATACCCTCAAAAATAACTAAATAATTTCAAAAAAATTCTGAATAATCCAAATGCCTTAAAATGCTCAAAAATACCTAATAATAATCAGGAACACTTAAAAATATCCAAATCTTGTACAATAAAGAGTTTGGGTGGTTTCGCCCTCGCCCTAAAATTTCTAAATTTAATATGCTATAGGGGGTGCTAATACACTGCGATATATACAGATCTATTGTGTCCCCCTTCCAGGGTGCTCCGTTGATGTGATTCTCAATCAGAGAACTTTACCCAGCTTCAGTGCTTTGATAAAAGCAAGTAGTCTAGATGGTTCTATGGATGAAAGTTTCTCCTGTTCGACAATGAAGCACCCAAAGCGGGCCATTCGCCTTCGTCAGATGGTGTTCCGAGGTTTCATCCCCCTCCTTACAAAAACGGCAACTGCCCTTGTTTTCAATTTTTATTCTCTCCAAGTGCCTTCTTAACCAGCAGTGGCCCGTCATAAAGCCGGTGAGGATGCGGAAATTGTTCTTACTCATTGTTATAAGGTGTTTTGATTTTCCTGGGTGACGGGGCCCTGGAAATATCTTTGATTGACTTAACCCTGGAAGGCGATCCCATAGACTGATCCATTCGGTTCGCTCTTCTTTCCTGAGTTCTTCCTTCTAGATGTGCGTCCCTATGCTTCAGAAAGGTTCAGGTCCTAAAAGCAGAGTTTGTGCTCCTACTTTTGCCAATTGGTCTGCTTTTTCGTTGCCTTCTTCTATGATTTCTGTCGAGGTTGAACTATGCATATCTTCCCATGGTGTTAATTTTCTCCTGGAATATGTCCGCGAATTTCCCCATTGCTTCGCAGAATTTGTTTCCTGGCCTAAATACTCCAGATTCTGTTCCCTGTTCAGTTCTTCTCCCGTCTGTGTACCTTTTGTTGGCACTTTGCTGCGATGTGAAAATGCAAGTGGTGTTCTTTTTTCCATTTTTCTCTACTTCTTATCACGACCGTGAAGTATTTTTCAAAATTTATTCTTTCGCCTATGTCGTCCTTGGAGAGCCCAAAAAGTGATATATGCTTTGCCAGTGATGTTAACTCACTATTTCTAAGCCATCCTCCTTCGCCCGCACCCTCTTGTGATTCTAGTCATTGTTTGTCCAGCTGCCCCCTCTACAACAATGCTCTACACATTGGGAGGCCCACAATTGCCTCAATTGTTGCTGTTGGACATGTTTACATTGCACCTGTCATGCTTATGCACGCCAGGCGTTGCACTTTGTTGAGAGCTGATTATATGCTATGCCTTCCCGCTTCCTACCAAACGATCGACCCGTGAAGTAGAGTGGATTTTACTATCATTGCGTACATCCATCGCAGGATTCCTGGTTTACATCCGCAGGTTTTTCCTGCAAGGTTTCATTTAGGTTACACCAGGTACACGTGGTCACCATCATAAATAATAAACATGGCTCCATCTTTTTCTTTATTAAATTATGATTATATTAACAAAATAAAACAAACTATTTACTAATCTCTCAAGCCTTTTTTACCACTATAGCATCAAAATTTCAATACAAATATATTAATTTATTTTTACTACCGTACGAGGAATGCAGTTTATATTAATTCTAGTTGAATGCAATATATTTTTTTTATTAAGGAGAATACATTTATTTTAGCAAACGCATAATTTATTTGATAATATAATTTAAAACTCGCATGGTAAAAAGTAGAAATCCAAATGGAAGCATGGATAAAAATGAGAGGCCTCACATAGAAGTAGTTAAATTCAAGTACATACTCAAATTAAAAGTGTGACCTGTAATTTTAGCTGGCTGTATAAGTAGCACAATTTTATTAGAAAATAATTAATGGAAGCCAACATGCCAAAAACAGCACGGATAGCATAATGTTTCATTCAAAGGATTACCTGCCAGATTTTCTGATTTTCCTTCACCTATTTTTTGGGGTGTTTAAAGTTTGTTTCTCATTTTACTAATCCATAAAACAATATATTAGAGGCGAGTGTATATAGAAGGATTAAACGATTTTTCCAAAAATACGTTGTCTCACTGCCTAGAAAATCATGATATGATAGCCTCATTTTAAGTATATACAGTGCCTGTAAACGCTCCATTTTTAAAAAGAATATGCTAATGAGACAGTTTTTTCAGAATTTTGTATACTTTTCATTAATTTAATATCTGAGCTTATTTAAGCATTAAGAATATATGCAATATTTTGAACAAATTACGACATAGTCAATGAAATAAGTCACTCTCTAGAAATTGTCTCAATTTGAGTATAGTGCTTTGCGTCGTATTTGTCTGGACTAGTGCTGGGAATTTAAAAAATAAATAAAAATATGGGTTTCTATTTGATAATGTCAAGTTTGGAATGCAGGAATGAGTGGAGTTATAGTAGTAGAAGATATTTCTCTGACAATGCTTCCTCCTAACAAAAATTATACGTGTTTCGCTGATTTTTGGTAATTGAATGCTGATTTTCAATCTCGGCAATAAAATTTCTCGACTGATGTAACTTTCAGTGATGATGAGTAGTTCGATAAGCTTCTTTTGAAATATTAAAAATTAGAAAACGTCTCAAGTTCAGGAAATTCAGCAATTAGATAAAAATAAGAGTTTAGATTTGATAATGTCAAGTTAGGAATGAGTTGAGTTATGAAACTAGAAGGTATTTGTTTGACAATGTTTCCTCGAAACAAAAGTATACGTGTTTCACTGGTTTTGGTGATTCAATGCTGATATTAAATTTTGGCAATAAAATGTCTTGACTGATGTAACTTTCAGTCAAGACGATGCGTGTCTTGAGATATTAATAACGCCTAATAGCATCAAAGATATTAGGTAAAACTCGCTTTTAGTTTCAAGTCCTAAGAGAAATATATATAATACTACATATTACAAATAACGTGGACGAATGTACTACTTTAAAATAAGGAAGTTGCCAATAACACTCCAACAATCTATGATTTGATCACAAAGCCCGTCCTAACGCTTAATATTATAGACCCTCCGCTTTAATTCGTCTATTCTAGTCAACATAAAGGTGGAAGTTTTAATGTGGTTTCAGGTATAAACCATTATTTTGTATTCAGGTTTAGAGCTTAAATAAATTTCGTAATTATAGGCGCTTCAGTTTGTACATTATGGAGACAGGCAAACATGATACGAACTGAATATTAATATGGAAAGTTTTGTTTTTGACGGAAATGGCATTACGAATTTTCTGCTTCCTATTTGTCTTTGGTATGTAGATGAAGTTAATTGGGTAACTACGTTACACGAATCCTTTCTGTTAAGTATTCAGAAAGTTATTCACCAATTGGTAGACATTTTTTAATTAATACTGTTTTTTAAATAAGACTATATTTTTAAAGCCATGGAGTTTTGGCGCTATAAATTATTGTAACCACTAAGCCTGCATTTGCACTTGTAGTTTTTTTAAAGAAATTAAAATAGCGCTTGGAATGACATTTTCATCACTTTCTTGCGACAGATTTTTCTTTGAATTACGTTCGTTCAGTTTATCACTATATGAAAGCTCTTGAAAATATTTCTAGGCTCGATCCAAATTTCGGAAGTATAGTAGAGTATAATGTCTTAAAACTAAAATATTTATATAGATGGAGGGAAGGCACTATTTATTTCTGTAATTTTTCTTTTCTTCATGTAATCTAATGAAAGCATTATAAATATTACATTTTATTTGAATAAGTTTTGATCTCTCTAGGACGAAAATATGGTTGCTATTTCATTACCATGTGCTATTGATAATACTTTACAAAATTATCCGACTGATTGAGTACACATAACTTGAGTAATGGATCAATATTCCTATAGCTGACACGCATCTAACTTATGAACAAGCACTGGGCAATTATGTGGAGGCAAAATGATTTTTTTCTGATACCTTCCCAAATCGACGTTTACCGCACTGAAAAACTTTTGAAAGAGTTAATTGTTCCTAAAGCCAATAATGTCTAGTAAATTGAAAAAGATTCACAGTCCTTCACAAAGATGCAACCGGGGGGACATTGAAAATACCGAAGCAGAATGCAACGCTTAATAAATTTGAGATCTGAGAAAACTTATAATTGTGTGAAATATATAGTTAATAGAAGTTTGGGTGAGATCACGTTAGATTACGTAAGTTTAGTTTACCAAAATACATCAAATAAGTGTATATTACTTCAAGTCTCGTTCTTTTTTACAATTTAAAACCTTATAAATGTGGTTGTAGAAAATAAAAGCCCATTTGCATTCGATTTGTCTCACATTCCTCGATCTAACGATATGAAACACGACTAGTCTGTCGTCAGAAACTAAAAGTCACCCTCACCCACCTTTAACACAATCTAATGTAAAAAATGACTTTTAACAGGTTACGCAAGTTTAGTTTACCCAAATATACCACATAATTGCATAATACTTTAAGTTTCGTTCGTTTTTATTATTTATAACATTAGTGGTGGTTGTAAAAACTGCATTCGATTCGTCTCTCAATCCCCGACCTAACGCGGTTAGTTTCACTTTGTATCAACTTATTTTAGTTATTTGAATCGGTTCCAATACGTTATAATCAATTTTAATAGATTTGGTTAATCGTCTAATCAATTTTCGGTTAGTTTCTCTTAGTCGCAACTTTTTTCTTATTTGAGCCATTTCCGTTATGTTATAATTAATTTTAATGGACTTGGTTACTTTTGGTTAGTCGTCCAATCAACTATCTGATAGTTTCCCTTAGTCTTAACATATTTTAGTCATTTGAACCGGTTCCTATACGTTTTAATTAATTTTGATGGATTTGGTTAGTTTGGGTTAGTCGTTCAATAAATTTTAGGTTAGTTTCACTTAGTCTCAAATTATTTAATTTTCATTCATTTGAGTCGGTTTCGATCTGTTATTATCAATTTTAATAGATTTGGTTAGTTTTCGTTATTCGTCTAATCAACTTTCGGTTAATTTCACTTAGTATCAGCATATTTTAGTCATTTGAACCGGTTACGATACGTTATAATCAATTTTAAAAGTTTAGATTATTTTTGGTTACTCGTCGAATTAACTTTCGGTTAGTTTCCCTTAGTTTTAACTTATTTTAGCCATTTGATCCGGTTCCGAAACGTTATAATCAATTGTAATGGATTTGGTTAGTTTTGGTTAGTCGTTCAATTAACTGTCGGTTAGTTTCACTTAGTCTCAAATTATTTAAGCCATTTAAGTCGGTTCCGATGGGTTATAATCAATTTTAATAGATTTGGCTAGTCGTCTAATCAACTTTCGGTCCATTTCACTTAGTATGAACTTATTTTAGTCATTTGGACCGGTTACGATTCACTAAAATCAATTTTAATGGATTAGGTTATTTTTGGTTAGTCGTCGAATTAACTTTCGGATAGTTCTACTTAGTCTCAACTTATTTTACTTGTTTGAGCCGGTTCCGATACGTTATAATCAATTTTCATAGATTTGATTAGTTCTGCTTAGTCGTCCAATCAACTTTCGGTTAGTTTCCCATAGCCTTAACTTATTTTAGTCATTACGTCTACGTCGATACATTATAATCATTTTTCATGGATTTGGTTAGTTTTGGTTAGTCGTCAATCAACTTCCGCTTAGTTTCACTTAGTCCCAAATTATTTTACTTATTTGAGCCGGTTCCGATATGTTGTAACCAATTTCAATATATTTGGTTAGTCGTCCAATCAACTGTCGGTGAGTTTCACTTAGTCTCAACTTATTTTACTTATTTAAGCCGGTCCCGATACACTATAATCAATTTTAATGTATTTGTTTAGATTTGGTTAATCGTCCAATCACCTTTCGGTTAGTTTCAGTTAGTCTCATCTTATTTTAGGCATCTGAACCGGTTCCGATATGTTATAAATTTTTTTAATAGATTAGGTTAATTTTGGTTAGTCGTCAATTCAAATATCGGTTAGTTTCACTTAATATTAATTTATTTTAATCATTTGAACCGGTTACGATACTTTATAATCAGTTTTAATAGATTTGGTTACTTTTGGTTAGTCTACTAATCAACTTTCGGTTAGATTCACTTAATATCAACTTATTTTAGTCATTTGAACCGGTTACGATACGTTATGATAAATTTTAATATATTTGGTTAGTCTTGGTTAATCGTGGAATCAACTTTCAGGTAGTTTCACTTAGTCTCAACTTATCTTAGTCATTTGAGTCAGTTGCGATACATTATAATCAATTTTAATAAATTTCATTAGTATTGGATAATCGTTGAATCAACTTCCAATTAGTTTCACTTAGTCTCAACTTATTTTACTTATTTGACCTGTTCCGATATGTTATAATCATTTTTAATAGATTTGGTTAGTTCTGGTTAGTCGTCTAATCAACTTTTGGTTAATTTCACCTAGTCTCAACTTATTTCAGTTATCTGAGTCGGTTCCGATACGTCATAATCTATTTTAATAGATTTGGTGAGTTCTGGTTAGTCGTCTAATCAACTTTCGGTTAATTTATCTTAGTCTCAACTTATTTTACTCATTTGAGCTGGTTCTGATACGTTATAATCAATTTTAATAGATGTGGTTAGTTTTAGTTAGTCGTATAATCAACTTTCCATAAGTTTCACTAAGTCTCGATTTATTTTAATCATTTGAGTCGGTTCCGACACGTTATAATTAAGTTTAAAAAATTTGGTTACTTTTGGATAGTCGTCTGATCAACTTCCGGTTAGTTTCACTTAGTCTCTACTCATTTTATTCATTTCAGTCGGTTTCGATACGTTATAATCACTTTTAACAGATTTGGTTAGTTTGGATTAGTAGTCTAATGAACTTTTAGTTAGTTTCATTAAGTCTCAACTTATTTCACTTACTTGAGCCGGTTCTGATGCGTTATAATCAATTTTAATAGATTTGGTTGATTTTGGTTAGTCTTCTAATCAACTTGCGGTTAGTTTCACCTTCCTAGATCTGTGATTAATTTCATTTAGCCTCAACCTATTTTAGTCATTTGAGCCGGTTTCGACACGTTATAATTAAGTTTAATAAATTTGGTTAGTCGTCTAATCAACTTCCGGTTAGTTTCACTTAGTCTCTACTTATTTTAGTCATTTCTGTCAGTTTCGATACGTTATAATCAATTTTAATAGATTTGGTTAGTTTAGGTTAGTCGTCTAATCAACTTGCTGTTACTTTCCCCTTCCTAGATCTGTGGTTAGATTCACTTAGTCTCAACCTATTTTAGTCATTTGAGTCGGTTCCGATAACTTATAATCAAGTTTAATAAATTTGGTTAGTTTTCGTTAGTTGTCTAATCAACTTCCGGTTAGTTTCACTTAGTCTCAAGTTATTTTACTTACTTGAGCCGGTTCCGATACGTTAAAATGAGTTTTATTAGATTTGGTTAGTTTTGGTTAGTCGTCCAATCAACTTTCGGATATTTTTCTTAGTCTCGATTTATTTTCTTTATTTGAGCGGGTTCCGATACGTTATAATCAGTTATGCATTAACCGTGTTGTGACGTTCACTAAAATTTTCCGTGTCGTGATGCGACCTTGGAAACTCACTGTCAAGAAACCAAAGTATTCATCTGAACCGGCTCCGATACGTTATAGTCAAATATAATGTTTCTGGTTAGTTTTCCTTAGTCGCCAAAATTCGATTCGTTTTGGTTAGTTTTAACTTATCTTAATTTGTGTAACCTCTTTCGATACATTTTAGCCCGTTTTGGTGCTTTTGGTTACTTTTGATTAGTTTTGCTTAGTCATTCAATCAACTTTCCGATATGTTATGGCCAGTTTTAATGCTTTTGGTTAGTTTTGCTTAGTCGCCAAAATTCGGTTAATTTGGGTTATTTTTAACTTACTATAATATTTTCAATCTGTTTCGAGAAGTGTTAGCTATATTTGGTGCTTTTGGTTAGTTTAGGTTAGATTGGGTTAGGTTGGGTAAGATAGTCGTCGTGGGTAGTCGTTCAATCAATATTCAGTTAATTTCATTTAGTTTTAATCTTAGTCATTTCGATCGGCGTCGATACGTTATAATCGAATTTAATGTTTTTCGGTAGTTTTGGTTAGTCGCCAAAATTTGGTTCGTTTTGGTTAGTTTTAACTTACTTTGACATTTTTAATCTGTTCCGGTACGTTTTAGTCTTTTTTGGAGCTTTTGGTTACTTTCGGTTAGTCGTTGAATCAACTTTCGGTTAGTTTCAGTTAGTTCCAGCATATTTTAGTAATTTGAACCGGATCCGATAGGTTATAATCAATTTTAATTTTTATGGTTAGTTTTGGTTATTCGCCAAATTTCGGTTACTTTGAGTTATTTTTAACTTACTTTTATTTTTTTAATTTGTTCCGATTCATTTTAGCCCTTTTTGTGCTTTTGGTTACTTTTAGTTAGTTTGGGTTAGTCGTTCAATCAACATTCGGTTAGTTTCAATTAGCCTTAATTTATTTTTATCATTTGAACCGATTCCGTCCTCAGAAACAGACTAACATGATCTCTCACGTATATTACGTCATGTGCCAAATGTAGCATGCACTTTTTCGCGATTTGGTACCCCATAATAGGAAAACAAAAACATTTTCAATGTTAAAATGCAAAATAAACTAATATTGCTAATATATATTAGCGATTTTTTGCCGCATCGTTAGATGAAGAAATTCTGGATGAAATTTGCTGAAAATCCCCAAGAACAACTGCTACAGCCTCACACGACCAAAAGGCTGATTATACTGCAATAGTCAATCGCGTAACTGACAACTGACTGTTATATTCAACGTCATTCCCGAATTATTTGACTATTCGGAAAAAGGATATCGGGCTATGTTAGAGGTAATAGGGTTGAAAATTAAAGTAATAAAATTGGTTGTCATAGTCCTGAAAATTTCGGAAAAGAATTTTTTTCTCAACCAAAAAGGGTCATAATGATTGTTTTTTTTTTGCATAAAAACCGTTTTTTTTTTTGGTCCAAAAATCTATTCCGAGAACGGCAAAACATAGAAAATTGCGGTTTTCATCGATCGATTATTATAAAAGTTGAAATTATTGAAAAATGGGCAAACATTTGACGGATGTCGCTTTCTATGTAAAAAATGGCATATCTCAAATATCACATTTGCATGTGTCGACATTGAGTACTATGTTACTGACAGCTCCCAAAATTAAGAGTGTGGCAACATAGAAATTGCTCAACTAAATCGATCAGTAGCGTACTCGTAGGGCTCGCCACTTATTTGCGCAATATGCAGCAGCTTTTATTGATCATATCATTTACCGAAGGGCTTTGATAAATATCTTAAACCATCTTAAAACATTAAACCCAACTGTACTCTAAGGTTTTAACAAATCTGTCCCGAAAGGTGGATAGACCACTGAATTTAACATTTGTTTTGTTCACGGCCGAAGTCTGTTTCACCTGAGACGAGTTAATAAATTCCCATAATTTGCTTGTGCGAAAAACAAAGCATTAGCTTGTGGTAGATGTCGTTCACCCGCATCGGCCGATGAAATACTACCACATTGGGTTAGGTGGCGTGAATTGACCTCTAGTTCATGTTTCATCACCATACCTTTGTGATCCGGTAAGGAGAGTGAAAAAGAAGAAAGATTACATGATGGCGCCACCCAGATCAAAATACTCCGGAGGTAAAATAGCCTCCCATTCGGATCGCCGTGCCGGGTGGAAGCTGGACTGGAGGGATCATCAGGTCTGAACGTCTCTGAAGACGTCTCCAATACAAAAGAGTACACTGCGATTGGACTTCTGCATTATAAGAGACATCAACATAAATATTAACTCGGTTCACCTGCTCCTAACATCAAGTAATTTTAGCTCATTTCATTTTTATCAGAAATAAAAGTGAAAACAAGCACTACTCATGTTCACTTGAATATACCCGGATAAGACATATACTCCAGATTTCGATAGAGCTCTGTATATGCTATAAAAACAGCTTGTCCACAAAACGATTTATGTTACCAACGAGAAGAAATATACGAACCTAATGACTTCGAGGTCATGTGGTACAAATTAAGCACAGATCGAGCAACTAAATGTATTTGTTGCATGTATAGACCAGCTTGTACAATAACCAGCGAACACCAATAACAACGGCTTTTCTCAAATCTTAGTAATCAAATTTATATCCTGTAGATCAACTATCAATGTACATAACATCGACTGGTTAAAAGCCTCCAACAAAAACGAAGATGGTGAATGAGAAGCCAAAACTTTTGCAATTAATCTCGAACTATCCAGCTGGTTGATGAACGTATGCCTGAATATCAAAGAGACCTAGCTAGCCTGCTTAGCAACTAATACTGACCTCTAAACCGTAACCGGCCAACCTCCATTGGGCTCGTCAGACCACAATCTTAGCCCCGCATGCTGCAAACTTGCTATAAAAACACAGGAGCCACAGGCAACCCGAAAGATTTGGCACTACAAATATTTGCGTAAAATTCTACCTTAGATCCCCAAGAAAAACTATCCCAAATTATTTTTGGAAGTTAATTCCTCAATGCCAGGACTGGTATTTTGCCAACGCGAAACAAAACGAATACTCAGTGGCCTACACACACAGGACTTGCAATAGTGCTTAAGAAATGTACTACCGAACTAACAGCCCTCCTATGCAGGCTTATTTCTCCATCATACAAAACGGCATGCTTTCATTCTAGCAGGAAATGTGCAGATGCAACCAATCATGATAAAAGGCAAAGTAACGATTGCACATAACTACCGGCTAATTGCCTTAGTTCCCATCGTGTTCAAAATCATAGAGAAAGTGGTCAACGAACAACTTTTAAAATATCTCGAATCAGCAGATATCATAAGAGACGCCAGCATGGCTTCCGCAAGCACAAATCAAAGAAAGATCTCGTGACTTATGTGACCTACTTGTGGACCAAAGCGATCGAGAGCTACGGTGAAACTCGTGCAGTGGCTCTCGATATATCCAAAGCATTTGATAGGGAGTGGCATGACGGATTATTAAGCAAATTGATAGCATACGTACTACCAGAAGCACTGCTTCTATGGCTTTCTAATTTCTAAGAGACCAAAGAATCCGAGTTGGTATTGATGGACATCCCTCGGAGAAATTTAAAATTAGTGCCGGATTTCCTCAAGGGTGTATATTATCTCCCATCAGCTTCTTGCTATATATCAACGATCTCTTAGACAGGACACATAATTCCATTTGCTGCTTTTCAGAAGACAGAATTCTTATATATTCATTCACGTCGCAAATTCACATGACCCAACGTGAGCATGAAAATCAGATTGCTGCAACCAATGAAAATATTAATGTCATCGTGGAAGAAGGTGAGGAAAACCGCGTTCAATTTAATCCAGGAAAGTCTCAGCGGCTGTCATCTCAAAAATTCAAACACAACAGGACCTGACTTATAAATGACAGAACCAAAACTGCCTCTGACCTCATTGAAAAGCTTACTGGGCGACAGCGTAGATAACAACATGCCTTGACATAATCACGTCATCAAAATCACCAAGGCAGCAGCACAAAAGCTAGGAGCACTCTTTAGCGCAAAAAACTTGTATATACCTCATCAGCTCTTATTGCTCTATTAGGCCCAGATAAGACCACCTCTGGGATACTGTTCCCATGTATCGAGTTCGGCACTTAAACACTTGCTCAAGATATTGGAATCCATACAAAGGAGAGCAGTCCGTCATGTTGATGACAACAGCTAAAGATCTTGATAGCCTCAAACATCGAAGAAAAGTGGCGGGCCTATCTCTTTACTATCAATACTACTAGGGAAGGTGTTCAAACCAGCTGATACCCAGAGTTGTACCAATTAGAAACACCCGTCAGACACAAGCTGCTCATCAACATACGATTTAGTTGCGAACACTTAGGACGTCGCTGTTACGGGAATCCTTTTTCTTTAGGATTGACTCGCACAAGAATGGACTAGTGGTAGAGAATTTTCCGTTTGTGTGTGTGCCGAACAAAAAAAAACAAATGTTAATGGCTAATATATGAGCCGCCATTATTAGGAATCATTTCGTTGCACCGCGTATTTTCAAGATAGATTGAATGGTGTCATGTATTTGCAATTATCGCAATAAAATTTAAACGGTTCATTGGAAAATAGAATGTGGTTTATGCACGATGGTGTGGTTTCAGCAATTTAATTCGCTGGCACATACGAAATGGTCTTGCTTGTCAGTGGATAGGTCGAGGTGCACCTATTTTACGGCCACCGAGGTCATTCGACATGATTCCATTAAATATCTTTCTGTGAAATTTAAAGAGACTTATTTTGACGTCAGTTCATACCAGGGAAGACCTGATAGAAAGAAGTACGCACCATTGTAACGGAATTCGAAACAATCCTGAAATGATGTTTTAAGTGCCACGAGGAAACAACATCCGCTGAATAAGAAAATATATAAAGGTTCAGTAACAAGCAAACAAGAAGAAGTAAAGCTAACACATTCTTACATTTAAGTGATTTCCGAAATGTTAAAGAAAGTTCAGTTTTAAGTAATTTTTATAATGTCATTATTACTCTCTTAAACTATGATCAACTCTTTCAATGGTTCTTTTATGCGGTACACTTCGATTCGGAAAAATGTATCAACATAAATTCTCCATTCCTCCACAGAATTACCGAGGACTGTGCCTGGCCATAAATTAAATTCATGTCAGCGTAAAAAAACACTACTGGTGTTTTGTAGTAGTATTCTGATTTATTATTTCAATAGCGTGTTATACAAAAACTAAATTTTTTCGTTCAACTCTTTCTTAATGCGGTTTGAACAGAGAATTTTAAAAATCACGTTTCAGCTCTGTTAAATGATACCTGTCTGAATTTTCACCCAATAAATCTGGTTGCAATTCGGTTCCCACTTCCTTGACATCTAATGTAGAATGGTTTTGTGAGCCCTTGTGGCCTAGAAAATCGCTAGGTACCTCTTTGGGGCTCTGTATCTCCGTTAAAGGGCACTTAAGATTTTTTTCTATGACAAAATATGGTTATTTTGGCATCCCTTGCATCCCTTATACGCTACCAAGAATATGCCACATATTTACCGGACACCCTGATCTAATAAACGTATTTGCATTTTTCAGATCTCTTTCCATCATATAAAATCTCTATAGAAATAGATGCAGTTCTATATTCAGTTAGGAAATTAAAATAGGTAGTTGTAGCCTTTGCATTTTCACTTGTACTAATTCTAGTTTAAAACTTGTACTTCGTCCTTCTTTAAGTCGCTGCAAACTTAAAAGTTAATTAAAGCTTGTCAAATATTTGTGGTAAACACGTCACAAAATGCATGCAAATGTATAGCCTGCTACCTTATAAATCTGAAAATTGAAAACTGAGTAATTGCTATATTTTCTGCGACTTTACCATGAATTGGACTTTTTATTTTACGTAAACCAGAATATTTCCTAGTTTACCGACATATTAAAACAACATACAAATGCGAAATTATTAACATAAGTACTCAAAAAAGATCCAATTTTTTTCTGCAGCACTGCAAGAAGGGTCTTTTTACAAATTTAATCAGGTACTTTTCTTTATTTTTTGTACCGAAAAAAATTGCATAATCACTTAAGGCAGGGCAAGCGTTATCTTGACCCGAGTGTAATTAGTGTATTCAAATATTGCATAACCACCAAACATTTCAAATTAAACTTAAAATCTCTTTATCTCCGGACGAATATACTGATTCTGCTGCGCTGGATATACAATATTTCTTTTGTGGAAAGTATGTCTAACTGCTATAATATTCTAGTTCTATAGCCCTAACACTACATTTGTATTCCTAATACATTTAAGGGGATTGTATCCTCAGTATTGAGAAATTATAAAAGGGATATATTTCAAAAAGAAATACTTAATTAATTTTAAATATTCCTTGTATACTAGCAAAAAGCAGTTGCTTTACTATATAATCGCGGTGGTATATAATTATTTTAACGGTCATGTCAATCTAAAGATGAGCTAAAATCATTGTTATCGCCAGCCTTAAAAATTCTATAAAACATAACTTGTATGTTACCACGTTTTCGTTTCGGCCATTTTTTTCATCGATCGTCAGGTATGACGTCGTATACTCATGCGATTATCGCGTTGTACTTACTTGCTATTGGCTGTTTGGTGATATAAAGTATTTTTACATGATGGACTCACTGGATATGATCGATGAAGACTCTGAAGATTAATCATTCAAAAAGAATTCAGTTTAAGTACAGGCGTAAATGCCATATTATCTGCAATTTTTATAAATCTACAGATTGTCCCGTATATTTTAAGTAAGCAATTTTGAAGTCCTGTACCTAAAAAAGTAAAATTATATATATGATTTAACATGGCCATGCACAGCACAAGGCAACTGAGTTACCAAATTTAGGCGCCAGTGAACAATGTGATGTTCGCAAAAATATTTGAAGCTTTTAGCACTCGATATTTCTGTCAAAGTTTCTTATGAAATCTTAAAAATGTTCTCGTCAAAAGAGAAAGTAAATTGTGTCGTAATATTCGGTGAACAAGATCACTTCATAAAACCCAGGTAAATATTTAATAAAAGTCTGTACGAAATTCGAGAGACTCCAACAAAATTCCTAAAACAACAGTTCATAAAATATTAAGAAAAGTTCTGCAATTGAAGACTTATAGGATCCAGGGCGTGCAAAATTTGAAAGAGAGAGATTATAACCAAGGAGTGAGTAGAAAAAAATCAAAATTTTTTTATGTGGGTTATGTGGGTTATTTAAAACAAAAAATTATGAACGGTTCTTTTTCGTTAATAGCATTGTGAATGGTGATATTTACATCGCTATGCTCGAGCAGTGTTTGTATCTACAGTTAGAGCAAGCGGATTTGTTTACCTCCAACAAAACGGGGCACAGCCACATTTCGCATTGAGGTCTCTCTAAATAATTTTATTGATGATAGATAGGTCGAGATGATTCTATCTATTGAGTCACTAGATTTGACTGTTTTCGTCTTTTCCACTGAGGATATGTCAAAGATTATTCTAACGACCCGCTTGAATTAGATATTATCGAATTCCAGAACAACATCAAAAATGTCATAGATAATATACCCCAACAATTCTTTATAAGCTCAGTCAAAAATTTTGTCAGATCATTGGGCAAATGCATTGATCATAATTGCCAACATTTCCAGCTATATGAAATGTAACGTCAATGAACTTATTTATCAGACAAGTGGTTGCCTATTACACCACTTCAGTTTATGCGGTTTGAAGTGGAGTAATTGTAATAGGCAACAAATTGCCTGATAAACATGAATCCTCCATAACAATATAGAATATGTCTACATTAATGAACTGGCAGGAACGTCAAACTGGTGAGAGCAGTTTGACTAAGGGGAGTGAAGCTCCCGCCATTCCTAGTTGCCACGAGATGTGGCCCATCAAATCCTATCGTCCTCCAGAAGACACCGAAGTACAAAGTCTGGAGCTGATCACTGGGGGGTGACCCATCAAACCCGATTCTCACCCCTGTCAGACTAGGGACCACCACAGGAATAACTCTGAGACCGGTGCTTCTAGTGGAAGCGGCCCTAGGTGGTAGATGCATAAGCCTAATTGCATCGTCCGCTGATGGACCACCCTTCCACAACTTGTAAGTGCTAAGTGGTTTCATGTTCCGCATCCATGCTGGTGGTTCCGGGTTTCATAGTAGGAATATATGGACATGATGGCGCTTCCAAGATCAAAACATTCCGAAGGTAAACTACCTGGCCGTTCGGATCTTCGAGCACCAGGTGGCACTGGGAGCTCTTCATGCAGCATTTCACAAACAACAAAGATACCTAACCAATTTAGAATAGATTTCAGCAACATAAAATGCCTAATTACAAACACTAATTCGGTAATCAACCTCTGCAAGCAAATAGACCACACATACTAGCCCTAAGAGAAACACAAGCATGTTCTAGAACCACAACAATAAACTACCCCTATCCTGGTTACGCCTTAGAATCCCGATTTAGACATAAGTTTGGAATATGCTTTTTTTCCGAAGCGACCTTTCGTGCCACCGTGCAGAATCACTCGAGCCGAAGAACCTTGACATCATGTGGCTCAGGTTCACCGCCAAGATATAAACCAAGTTCATATGCTGTCTTTATCGCCCTTCGAGCGATAGAGCCTACTAAAGATTGTTTGCAACACTAGCTAGAACTTTTGATTCAATACAGGTCGATTACCCCAATTCAGAAATAATCTCTCTGGGAGATTTCAATACCCACGACATCAAGAGGCTTAAATATCACAACAAGACCGACAACGAAGGTAGAGAAGCTGAAGCACTTGCCATCAGCTGCGGGCTTACTCAACTTGTAGACGAGCCAACTCGGATCTCAGAGAGAACCGAATTTGCCGCCTTCTTGGATTATTTTCTAACCACAAATCCTAACCAGTACCCAATTACAGTTGGCCCGCCATTAGGTACTTCCGACCACAAACTTATTACAAGTCCTACAGGAAGGTCCGCCATTCTATCTAGGTTTTTCTTGGCTCGATATATGCTTTTGTACTGACGACTCGTCAGTCTGCTGCGAAGAGATTACGCAAGTAATATGGACCCCATATTACACCAAGTTACCGTCAATGGGAAGTCTCTGGTTTGACAAAAGATGAGAAAGAGCTGTAGGTAGGGACCAGCAAGCCTACAAGTACTGGCAGCAAAACTAAAGCCCTGAAAATCGCAATTATTTTGCCGAAGCGAGAAACGAACGCAAACGTGTTATTGACGAAACTAAGGACAAACACAATCAAAGGATTAGCAATTTATTTTTGCAATGCCCCAGTGGCTCCAGTAATTTCTGTTCGGTGGCCAAGGCAGTAAGTAATAACTTTACAAAAACGTTTCTCCCGACTTTGACAGACGAAAGCGGCATCACGGCGACTACAGCCAAGGAAAAAAGCTCGCCAAAATGTTGTCATCGCACCCTACCTTAGACGTCCCCTTAGGGAAGACTCTCCCCGCCATATAGAACATCAACACTACCATGGCAGAAGTCAAGATTCATCGCCGTGATATTCGTAAAATCCTTAAAGAACTAGATACGCAAAATGCAATAGGACTGGACGGAATACCTACCATCGTGTTAAAGAACTGTGCCAACGAACTAACACCCGTTTTTTCTAGGCTTTTCCCTCTGTTTTACCGAAAAGTGATTTACCCATCTTTTTCTAAAGTCGCTCGAGTGCAACCTGTTCCTAAAAAGGCAAGAAAACCACTCCCTCGAATTATCGCTCAATTGCCTTGCTTCCCATAATCTCCAAAGTCATGGAACGTATAGTCAATTAGCAACTACTCAAGTACCTCGAGAACAACAGAATAGTCAGCGATAATCAATACGGCTTTCCCAAAGAGAGATCGACAGGAGATATATTGGCCTACGCCACTCATATAGGGAGTAGGGCAACTGAAAACTACGGAGACTCTCAAGCGATTGCGTTGGATATTTTGAAGGCATTCGAGAGAGTTTGGCATGACGGACTGCTCAACAAACTGCCGTCCTTCGGACTGCCAGCCTTTCTCTGCAGCTGGCTTGCCAGTTTCCTTAAGAACCTATCTTTGCACGTTGCAGTTGATGGACACATCTCAGACACATTCACCATTAACGCGGGCGTGCCTCAAGGCGCAATACTGTCACCAACTCTGTACCTCATCTAATTAATGACCTGCTGACCCAAATGAATTACCCTGTTTACAGTTTTGCAGATATCAGAACCCTTGTCTCTCACTTTAGATCAGAAAAATCTTCACCAGGGACTGAGAATTATCACCGCAGACAGGAGCAGATCACAGCGATTAATCAAGACCTGGAGAAATTTTAAACTTGTGGCGACAGAAATTTTGTCCAGTTCAATGCAACAAGGACCCAAGTAGCCACGTTTACCAAGAGGACCAATACGGCGGACCCTAACATCATTATGGCAGGATCGACCATCCCTTCATCACCGTCAATCGGACTGCTGGGTGCCTCGCACAGCAACAGCAACTCCCAGAAGCTTTGTGCGCTATTTCGCAACAAGAAGTGTATACACCGCAGCGCAAATAAGACCGTGCTTAGAATATTGCTCACACATCTGGGGTGCCGCACGAAAGCACACCCTAAAGCTGCTGGATTTCATTCAGAAGAGAGCTCTGCGTCTCATCGGCGATCCGGAGTTAACCCGGAATCTGGATAGTCTGGAACACCGCAGACATGTGGCCGAGATGTCCCTGGTTTGCAGATAATTTTGCGGCAGATGTTCCCAGGATGTTGCCCGCCCCTGGCAACGCCTGTCAGTCACGACAGACGGCAAGAGCGCACCAGTTCGTCGTATAACTGGAAAAACCTAGATCATTGCTTTACATGAACTCCTTTGCCTGGGGCACTGCATCACTGTGGAACACAGGACATCTGTTTCCCCCTAATTACAACTTACACATATTCAAGAACCGTGTCATATAACATCTTCGCACACACAGCGCTCGTCGAGTGTCCTAGTATCTCCCTTTAGTGTGTGTGCCACTACCATAAAAAAAAACTTAGACGATATTATTTTGTCTAAAGATTTTAGCTGTAACTCACGCTCTCTCTAAAGCATTTAAAAGCCAGACATATTGTTAAAATATATACCATCTTATTCTACATTATTTGATTAACGGTTTAGGTGATGTGTGTTAGATTATTTTCAATCCGGCATTTTTGGATGGTAAAGTTCGGGCTTTTTATCTAATTTTTTATTTATTAATTTGGTCAACAGTTTGTGTATCTAGGATAATTTATTGATCTTTAGTGTCCAAGATCTTCTGTAACGCCAGCCCCATACTTAAATTGTTGCTTTTCCCCACTTTGTGAAATAGGCTCCTTCTGCCAAGGATTGGTTATAAAAAATTTGATAGTTCTTATATTATTTTTGTCCTACCCGCTTTAAATATTTCTGGGAGTATGGTATACTTTAAAATAATAGTTATTTACAATATTAGTGTTGTAAAGATTCATATTACAACACGAGATGTTAAAGTTGTCAAACGAGGCGTCACCCGTGTTTGATGAAACATCGAGTGTAGTAATATGAATTTACAACAAGAATATTTTACAAAATTTTATCTACTTTCATCTATGAATAAAAATATTTGACGTAAGGCAATTTTAAAAATAAAAATGCACCTGTAAAAATGCACCTGCTATTAAGTTTACTAATCAAGTTTTTTATGTTACCTTTCGCATGGTTACTGTTTCGCATGGTTGCTGTCGAAACTTTTTCAAACAAATCCAAAAATATAAAAAGCGCTTTTCAAAATGAGCGATTCTGACGGAAGTTTGCCCTCTGATATAGAAGCAGCGGCAAACGAAGCGATCTCAAGTTTAGTTCCGACAAAATCTAAGGCGCGGTATGAGTTGGAGTACCAGAAGTTTGAAGATTGGTGCAAAGCTAACAAAATAAAGGAGGTATCTGAGAAAATCCTTTTGGGTTATTTTTCCGGCAAGCAACGCTCCCAGAAACCATCTACACTATGAACTCACTACTCAATGTTGAGAACTATGAATTGAGTCAAGAAAAATTAAGATATAAGCAGATTTTCTCAACTAATCGCATTTTTGAAAAGAAGGTCAGAGGGTTACAAAGCCAAAAAGTCCAAAGTTTTTACAAAGGAAGACGTATGTAAGTTTCTTCGTACTGCAGATGATGAAACATATTTACTTATGAAGGTTGTTATGAGAATCGGCATTTTTGGGGCTTGTCGGCGCGAAGAACTAACTAAGTTAATGTTGGATCATATTGAATACAATGATTTGTATATAAAAATTGTGATTCCATGCTCGAAAACCAAAATTATCCGAGAATTTGTTATAACAGAAGGAAATGTGACAGGTGTCAACTGCTTAAGTATTTTTCGAAAATATGCTAAACTTCGTCCTCTTAATGCAACTCACAGGCGGTTTTTCGTATTGTATTTTTTGTATTCTAATGGAAAATGTACCTCCGAGCCTGTCGGAATTAATAGTTTTGGAAGTATACCAAAAAAGATTGCAACACAACTTGGATTGAAGAATCCCAAAGGATACACTGGACATTGTTTTCGGAGGTCCTCAGGCACCATTCTAGTTGATGGTGGTGCAGATATGCAGATGTTAAAGCGGCATGGGGGCCGGAAATCCTCTTCTACGAGAGAAGGCTACGTTGAGAATTCTTTAGAAAATAAGAAACAATTAGCAAAGAACATGGCGTCAGACACGGATTTAATGATTGGAAATTCGAACGTATAGGGCTCCATCACATCCACTTCTGGTATACAAATTTCTAACTGTAAAAAGGGTATTAATAATGTTTATATTTTGTTATAATTAATAATAAATAATTTGAATTAATAATTGATAATTAATTTTATAATTGTTAACAATAAATAAACCATTCTTCTAAAAAGTGTGGTTTTATTTAACAGCAAAATGTTAATAAAACCGTTTTTTTTTCATTACAACACTAGTGCAGTAAAGCCATCTATTACAGCACTAGTTCTGTAATAGGTGCCCTTACAAAACGATTTATAGAACTGTAAAATTCATATTACTAAATGATGAAAGTAGATAAAAGTCTTTTATATGTAATGTTGATTTTAGTGATGTTTATATTGATGTTGGTGTTGACGAAGCTTATGATGAGTTTCTAAATATATTAAATTTTGCTATTGAGGCAAATTGCGCCCTAAAATATGGTAACAACAAAACTAACTGGCCTGACAACAGGTTGGTAACACCTGCAGTTGTAAAAAGTAGCCAGGAACTTAAAAATTTATTTTGGTTATCTAAACAAATACAAGAATGCAATAAGAATGAAATTTATAAATGTAAGAAAAAAGAACATGCTGATAAAACAATGTAAAAACGAATAAAATGGTAAAATCATAAGTGATAGTAAAAACAAACAAAAAACAGTAAGGGATATTGTAAATAAAATTTTGGGTAAAAGTAAAAGGTCAGGTAGAGTGGCTCTGAGAGTGAATGATGTTCTTGTGGAGGACTGTGGACAGGTGGCAGAGACATTTGCAACATACTTTTCCACCGCCGCCCATGACTGCCTAAGAGCTAAATTTGGAGGGAATATCTCGGCGTCCTGTACGCTGCCAGTGATTCAAGCACCAAACAGTTTTGTTTCGAAACGAGTTGAATGTTAGGAAATAATTACCATAATTAAAAATATAAAACCAAAGAACAGTGTGGGGATGAACGGTGTTTCCATAAAAATTGTAAAGATGTTAAGAAATAACTTATGCGAACCTCTTGCATATATTGCTAATTTAATGTTCACTCAAGGCCATTTTCCAACCCAGTTAAAAATTGGTGTAATTTCGCCCATATAAAAAGTTAGATCCTACAAATCCGGCTAACTACAGGCCGGTAACAGTGTTAAATGTTATATCAAAAATTTTTGAAAAGATTATTCATAATAGGATTACTGATTTTTTAAATCGTTTCAAAATTATAAACCCAGCACAACATGGATTTCTTGTGGGCAGATCAACGGAGAGCGCGGCTGCTGGGTTTTTGGAGTCGGTGTATAAAAAACTTGACGAGGGATTCCTAGAGGCCGGGCTCTTTTTTGGTCTGTCCCGAGCCTTTGATACCATAAATATAGGTTTTCTCTTTGATAAGCTATGTACAAATGGTCTGCGTGGACCCGTCCTTGACCTGCTGGCAGCGTACTTGACCGATAGAAAGTTCTGAGTTAAGGTGGATTGTGAAGTATCAGAAATGAATATCATGGATATTGGAGTGCTCCAAGGGTCGGTTCTGAGACCATTGCTGTTTTTAATTTTCGTAAATGAAATAACGGATTATGATAACGGTGGGGCTCTCACGATGTTCGCCGACGACACAACAGTGATGGTCTCAGCAGGGACGTCCGAGTAACTCAGGTTGGGGCTTAAATCTGTCTTGGACCAATTCGATGGGTGGTGAAGGACAAACAGCCTAGTACTTAATTTGGAAAAGACTGTAAGTTTACATACACTTTAGAACTCGCTCAAATATCCCAGTAGTTGGAATAGATTACTTAAACCATTCGATGACTACTAATATTTGGGCTTGTGTGTGCATGAAACACTTTCCTGGCATGTCCATGTTAACTGTGTGGTGAGTAAAATAAATTAAGTTTTTTTTTGCTATTAATAGATTAAGAAACTCCTTGGAAACTAAAGAACTTCTGTCTATATACTATTCATTAATATACTCCCACTTAAGCTATAATGTAATATTTTGGGGAGATTCTGTAGAAAGTAATCGAATTTTTATAGCTCAAAAGAGAGTGATCAGTTGTTTGATGTGTCATTATTGTCCAGCTGCAGACCTTACTTTGTGGCAAAAAACATCTTAACATTTCCTTGTTCATATATTTTTAAGACCTTATTATATATCAAACATAATGAGAACACTCATGCAATTGGGCAAGATTTTCACTCTTAAAACACACGAATGAATGATCTTATGGTAACTGATCTGCACCGGCTTTACTAAGTTTGAGAAGTGTCCAACATATGTAGGCAGGAAATTGTTTAATAAATTACCAACGGAGGTTAGAAAACTGCCAATTATTAGGTTTAAATGCAAAATTAGGCAAATCTTGTTGAATGGTCATAAATTCGGTTTCCGAATTTATGACTAATACTTTGAATAGTGCATAGATTTTATTTTTAATGTGATATATGTAGTCTGTTGCACTACAATGTATCTGTTAACTAATATTTTAACTTTGTTTTAAACATTGCATGTAGGTATATGCCATTTTATATCTACCAATTTGACGTGTACACCCTTCAACTGTAAGGCTAAAGTATTAATAAAGAGTATTTCAGTATTTCAGGGGATATATTGGCCTATGTTCTCAATTATTGAGAACTACGGAGAATCTCGAGCGATTGGCTCGGATATTTCGAAGGCTTGACGAATTGCTCAACAAACTGCCTTCGGACTGTCAGGCTCTTTCTGCAGTTGGCTTGCCAGCTATTTTAAGAACCGGTCTCTGCACGTTGTAGTTGATGGACACATCCCAGACACATTCATGATTAACGCGGGCGAGACTCAGGACGCAATACTTTCACCAACTTTCTCCCTCATCTATATTAATGACTCGCTGACCGAAACCAATCATCCTGTTTACAGTTTTTCAGATGACAGTACGCTTATCTCCCAATTTAGAATAAAAAAACCTTTTCCAGCGACTGAGACTTACCACCGCAGACAGGCGCACATTTCAACAATAATTAATCAAGATCTGGAGAAAGTTCGAACTTTAGGCGACAGAAATTTGATCCAGTTCAATGCAGCGGAAACACAAGCAGCCATTTTTACCATGAAAAATAATTCAGCGGGTCTTGACATCATTATGGCACGCTTGACCATTTCTTCATCCTCGCAAATCGGACTACTGGGTGCCTCGGTCAGCAGCAATATATCCTGACATGACCACGTTGCTAACATCGCAAAATCATCCTTGCAGAAGCTTAGTGCGCTCTATCGCGAGAAAAACTGTGTTTACCGCATCAGCTGCTCTTGCTTCGCAAAGCGTAACTATGACCGTGCTTAGAATATTGCACACACATCTGTGATGCCGCATCAAAGCACAGCATAAAGCTGCTGGAATTCATTCGGAAGAGAGATGTGCGTCTCGTCGGCGATTAGTAGTTGACCAAGGATCTGGATAGTCTGGAATAACGCAAGACATGTGGCAGATATTCCTGTTTTACAGATATTTTCACGGCAAATGTTCCCAGGATTGGACTAACCTAAACTAACCCAAACTAAAACCGACGGCTATAATATTCAAGAACCGTTTCAATTAGCATCTCCGGATACACATTGCTCGTCGTGCCATAGTGTCTCCTCTTAGCTTATGTGTCGACATAACAAAAAAATTCCAATTCTTTGTTTATGTTCATTCAGTAGAGTGATCCCTAAACCTTCTATCCTGAATGGTTTTCTTTTACTTAGAGATAATTGAGACGTCGACACAAATTCTAGTGCTAGAAAGTTCAAATATTTTTGACAAGATCATATTTGCCTTAAGCTCTACGAGGATATGCTCATCAGTCATCAAGATGTCGTAATAAAAGTACGTAACCCAGCGCAGCGTTAACAGGAAAGTAATAGACCATACTTTTTTGACACATATATGCAGGGTAATTCATGGAAAATAAGCAACTTGCGCTATTCTTGACAAAATGCCACTTTTTATAAATCCCGGTATATTTCCGCGGGACAAAGGTATCTCAAAAAAAATAGGAAGAAACCAAACAACTAGGGGATCTCGATATCTTTCAAAACCGCTGAATATATAATGGGACATCCTTTATACTAATGTAGTAGTTGTTTTAATTAACATAATGCAGTTTACCGCAATTTTTGAACCACCTTGAATAATGTAAAATATATATATATTTTTTTATTTTCGGGCAATGAAAAGGAAATATTCTCATTGGCATACCGATGACCAACTCCAAAGAAATAATTAAATTGTCTTGACTTTTGTATTCTTGTCCGATGTGAAGATAACTTTTATATTTGCTTAATCTTGAATAGATCTAGTCATGTTTAAAAAAAAGTACAATATAATTTCTGACTTTTATTTTTTTAAGATTGTTACTTTACGTGACCTTGTTAGATTCAATTAAATATAAACAAATTTTGTATTCTATGTTGTGTTTTTAATACTGACTTAATAAGAGTATATGGTAAGATAAATAATTTTGTTTTTTTTGCTCAATTTTATGAATTCTTATTATTCATTTATGTAGAAAACAAGATTGTTGGGATACTTTTGACAATACTTGTATGGAGTATGGGAATTGTAATGTAGCTACAGTAAGAATAATTACTGTGCATATATATATATATATATTTTGTATTATGAGTGATTCATTATTCTCCCTGATTGGACATTATTTGTGTTCCTACTAAAAATTTAAAACTGAGACTTGAAATCTGGGTTTCTGCTGCATACACATTGTATGTAGAATCCATCTGCAAAATGTTTGAAAAAGTATATTTATTTTTAATAGCCGATATACGTACTGGTGACGATTCCTGAATTGTAAATAAAATAATGAAAAGGAGGTTGTGGCAATGAATTTTGAAATAATATCAGAAACTGTTACCACAACTTCATACATTGAGACGTATAACAAAATTTATTTTAATAACAAATAAATATTTTAAAGTAAGATTCAGTTGTTGATAAGAACAAAAGCATCTTAACATATTTGGAGTCTATAATTTGCCATGGAAATGTCTGTGGTTGTGGCTGGCGTAATAAAACCTACTTATCTGATAATAAACCATTATTCAAATAGTTGTTAAATATATAATTAAAAATGTGCCTAATAAAATATCTATATAACTGCTTATATTATGGACGTAAAATAGGTTTTAATGGTAAATAGTGGATATATAATTTGACATAAAACACCTAAAAAGCTTTGTTTAATGGTCCGACACCGAGTAATTTCGAATTATAGAGATTACATCGTAAAATTCTAAAAGTTATACAGAGTGTCCTGTAAGAATATGTTATACTCTCGGAAGCGAAAAGGGAAAGTCAAAATAGTCTTAAGTTGTTATATAAAAAATTGCTAAATAGCTCATTAACAGAGATACAGAGCCCCAAAGTGGTACCTAGCGATTTACCTTTTCAGCTTTAACTTTTGAACCGACATATATAATGAAATTTTAATATTGTATGTACGCCATAAGGACTCGTAAAACCATGCTATAGTGCATTTTTTACATCGTCTGGAAAGCGAGGAATGGACTTGTGGTTAAAATATTGGCAGGTGCCAATTTATAGACCTGAAAATAAATTTTTCAAATACTTTGTTCATTCCCTTTTAAAAAAGGTATTCTACATTTGCTTCGATAAAAAGTCCTTTTCTAAAAACAATAGTTTTTGTATAACACGTTATTGAAATAATAAATCAGAATACTTTTATAAAACGTCAGTGGTTTTCATTTATGCTAATATGCATCTAATATTTGGTCAAGCACTCGGTGGTGGATGCAAGAAGAATTCATTCTGATACGTTTCCATATCGAAGCGTACCGCATAAACCTTTTTGACATTTCGGAAAATACTTAAATGTAAGAATGTTCCGAACTGTTCTATGGTCGTCTCTCATTTTCGAAAGTTCTCTTGACGGATGTCTAAAATATGTATTGGCAATTAATGTGGGGTTATTCCCTTCCGACCGATGAGCGTGTAGGGAGAGAAGAGACAATTTTTCGAAGTCCAGATATTATAATTGTAGTTTTGGTCCAGTATTCTTAATAATTTATCATGAGCTAAATTGGCAAGCACCTTGCCATAAATATTTTCAAGTATTGTCATCAATATCGTCTCGTCAAAGTATTTTATGTAAAGTGAGGTTATCCTTTCCAAAAGGCATGTGTTTCTCTATTAAACAGTTATATAAAACTTTTGCTTCTTCCTGCTTACTTTGGAAGATTTTTGAAGTTCTATACAATTCCTTGTCTGACAGATATTTTCTCGTGGTACTTGAAACAACGTTCCAGTCATCCCTAGTGTGAACTGGCGTCAAATATATAAGACTCTTTTAAATGTATATTTACATTACTCCGTCTTCTATTTATGATAATTACCAAAACCTGACTCACATTTTTTTGCCAATACCATGCAAAATGCCAAAATAATATACATTTATTTGGTAGCTCCAATAGCTCCTTGCCACTGCCTTAATTAAAAATTAATCAGCAATTGCCTTCACAATAAACTTATTTATTAACAAATCTTGTAGGCTACCTCCATATTTCTATTATAGCACTATGGAAATATTGAATCTTTATTTTATGACCTTTACTAGGATTACCAATACTAGTTATCGAGTCAAGTGCGACGTTGCTTGTGAGCTCTTGAGTACTTTAGCGACAATTTTGCGATATTTTGGTATTTTTTATAATTTTTGTAAAAAAGCGTCGTAATATATGAAAATGTGGACCATCTAAATAAATATTATTTTTTCCGATTGACAGCAAATATTAATTTTGCAGACACATATCAATCAGCAAAGTATAACTTTCCCTGCCTTTGCAGCAAAGTAAGTACTTTCCTGCCTAGGCAGCAAAATGATTATTCTCCATGGGAATAAAACGTTTGACATAAGTTATCAAACTATAGTTATTATAGCATTATACATTTACATAGCAACCAACCGTTCCAACAATTGCGATTTCACTACAGGAAAAATAAAAAGATTGTGGGAATAATTTGCAAATATACAATATACATATATCATTATAAACAATCGG
>MU182204.1:45331-109292 GCA_016904865.1 Pissodes strobi
GGGCCAAATCCTGGGAACATCTGCCGTGAAAGTATCTGTAAAACAGAGACATCTCGGCCACATGTCTGCGATGTTCCAGACTATCCAGATTGGTCAACTCCGGATCGCCGACGAGACGCACAGCCCTCTTCTGAATGGAATCCAGCAGCTTTAGGGTATGCTTTGGTGCGGCACCCCAGATATGTGAGCAATATTCTAAGCACGGTCTTATTTGCGCTTTGTACAGCAAGAGCAACTGCTGCGGTGTATAGAGTTTTTTGTTGCGAAATAGCGCACCAAGCTTCTGGGAGGCTGATTTTGCGATGTTAGCAACATGGTCATGCCATGACATATTGCTGTTGACCGAGACACCCAGCAGCCCGATTGACGAGGATGAAGGAATGGTCGATCCTGCCATAATGATGTCAGGGCCCGCTGTATTGGCCCTCTTAGTAAACGTTGCTGCTTGGGTCTTTGCTGCATTGAACTGGACCAAATTTCGGTCGCCCCAAGTTTGAACTTTCTCCAGGTCTTGATTAATCGCTGTAATCTGCTCCTGTCTGCGGTGATGAGTCTCAGTCGCTGGTAAGGGTTTTTCTGATCTAAAGTGGGAGACAAGGGTACTGTCATCTGCAAAACTGTAAACAGGATTATTCGTTTCGATCAGCAGGTCGTTAATATAGATGAGGAACAGAGTTGGTGAAAGTATTGCGCCCTGAGGCACGCCCGCGTTGATGGTGAATGTGTCCGAGATGTGTCCATCGACTGCAACATGTAGGGATCGGTTCTTAAGGAAACTGGCCAGCCAGCTGCAGAGAGAGGCGGGCAGTCCCAAGGACGGCAGTTTGTTGAGCAGTCCGTCATGCCAAACTCTGTCGAATGCCTTTGAAATATCCAACGCAATCGCTCGAGACTCTCCGTAGTTTTCAATTGCCCTACTCCATATATGAGTGACATAGGCCAATATATCTCCTGTCGATCTCTCTTTGCGAAAGCCGTATTGATTATCGCTGATTATTCTGTTGCTCTCGAGGTACTTGAGTAGTTGCTGGTTGACTAGACGTTCCATGACTTTGGAGATTATTGGAAGCAAGGCAATCGGGCGATAGTTTGAGGGCGTGGTTTTCTTGCCTTTTTTTGGAACAGGTTGCACTCGAGCGACTTTCCAAGAGGATGGGTAAATCCCTTTTCTGTAAGAAAGAGAAAAAAGCCTGGAAAAAACAGGTGTTAGTTCGTTGGCGCAGTTCTTTAGCACGATGGCAGGTATTCCGTCCGGTCCTGATGCCTTTTGCGTATCTAGTTCTTTAAGGATTTTGCGAATATCACGATGAGAAAACTTGACTTCTGCCATGGTGGTGTTGATGTTCGGTATAGTGGGGAGAGTCTTGCTTTGGGGCACGTCTAAGGTAGAGTGCGATGAAAACATTTTGGCGAGCATGTTTGCTTTTTCCTTGGCTGTAGTTGCCGTGATGCCACGTTCGTCCGTCAAAGGTGGGAGAGACGTTTTTGTAAAGTTGTTACTTACTGCCTTTGCTACCGACCAGAAATTCCTGGAGCCACTGGGGCATTGCAAAAGTTTATTCCTGATCCTTTGATTGTGTTTGTCCTTAGTTTCGTCGATCACACGCTTGCACTCGTTTCTCGCTTCGATAAAATAATTGCGATTTTCAGCGGTCTGATTTTGCTGCCAGTACTTATAGGCTTGCTGTTTCCTTCCTACAGCTCTTTCGCATCTTTTGTCGAACCAGGGCTTTCCTTTTGATGGTAACTTGATGGAATTTGGGATGTATGCTTCCATTCCTGAGGAGATTACTTGCATGATCTCTTCGCAGCAGTCTGACGGGTCGTCAGTGGCAAAGCAGACGTCGAGCCAAGGAAAATCTAGGTAAAACTGCCTCAGATCGTCCCAGTTTGCAGAATTGTAATGCCAGATTTTGCGAGGCAATGGTGGATCCTTCTGTATGAGTGGCAATTCACAAACCGTTGTAATAAGTTTGTGGTCGGAGGTACCTAATGGCGGACCAACTGTAACCTTGTACTGGTCAGGATTGGTGGTCAGAAAAAGATCCAGGAGGGCGGCGAATTCGCCCCTCTCTGAGATTCGAGTTGGTTCGTCTACAAGTTGAGTAAGCCCGCAGCTGATGGCAAATGCTTCAGCCTCTCTACCTTCGTTGTCGGTCTTGTTGTGATGTTTGAGCCAGTTGGTGTTGTGGGCATTGAAGTCTCCCAGAACGATTATTTCTGAACTGGGGTGATCGACCTGTATTGAGCCAAAGGTGGTAGCTAGTGTTGAGAAAAAGCTCTGGTAGGCTCTATCGCTCGGAGGGCGATAGAGACAACATATAAACTTGGTTAATCCCTTGGCGGTGAACTTGAGCCACATGATGTCAAGGTTGTTCGGTTCGAGTGTTTCCTCGCGGTGACATGAAAGGTCGCTTCGGACAAAAAGGCATATTCCGAACTTATATCTAAATCGGGCATGTAAGTCGTAACCAGGATTGAGGTAGTTCACTGTTGTTGTTGTAGAACATACTTGTGTTTCTGTAAGGGCTAATATGTGTGGTCTATTTGTTTGTAGATGTTGGTGTACCGAATTTATGTTTGTATTTAGGCCTCTTATGTTGCAGAAATCTATTCTAAATTGGTTCGGTATCTTTGCTGTCTGTGAAATGCGGAATGAAGGGCTCCCAGGGCCACCCAGCGCCCGGAGATCCGAATGGCCGGGGAGTTTACCTCCGGAATATTTTGATCCTGGAAGCACCATCATGTCCATATATTCCTACTGTGAAACCCGGGATCACCAGCGCGGAAGCGGAACGTGATTTGGGAAAACCACTTAGCGCTCCCCAATTCTGGTGGGGTGGTCTTTCACCGGACGATGCGAGTAGGCTTATGCATCTACCACCTAGGGCCGCTTCCACTCGAAGCATCGGCCTCAGACTCATTCCTTTGGCGGTCCCTAGTCTGACAGGGGTAAAAATGGGGTTTGTTGGATCACTCCCCAGTGATCAGCTCCAGACTTTGTACTTTGGTGTTCTCCAGCCTGGAGGAGGACGATGGGATTTGATGGGCCACATCCCGTGGCAAATCGGAATGGTGGGGGCGTCACTCCCCCAAATCAAACTGCTCTCACCAGTTTGACGTTCCTGCCAGCCAATACAATGCAGCCCCTCTTGTCACAAACTGTCATTGATCGGCCCCAGACTTTGTACTTTGGTGTTCTCCAGCCTGGGGGAGGACGATGGGATTTGATGGGCCATATCCCATGGCAACTCGGAATGGCGGGGGCGTCACTCCCCGTAATCAAACTCCTCTCACCAGTTTGACGTTCCTGCCAGCCAATGCAATGCAGCCCCTTTTGTCACAAACTGTCATTGATCAGCTCCAGACTTTGTACTTTGGTGTTCTCCAGTCTGGGGGAGGACGATGGGATTTGATGCGCCATATCCCATGGCCACTCGGAATGGCGGGGGCGTCACTCCCCGTAATCAAACTTCTCTCACCAGTTTGACGTTCCTGCCAGCTTGAAACAACGTTCCAGTCATCCCTAGTGTGAACTGGCGTCAACTATATAAAACTCTTTTAAATGTATATTTACATTACTCCGTCTTATATTTATGATAATTACCAAAACCTGACCCACATTTTTTTGCCAATACCATGCAAAATGCCAAAATAATATACATTTCTTTGGTAGCTCCAATAGCTCCTAGCCACTGCCTTAATTAAAAATTAATCAGCAATTGCCTTTACAATAAACTTATTTATTAACAAATCTTGTATAGGCTATCTCCATATTTCTATTATAGCACTATGGAAATATTGAATCTTTATTTTATGACCTTTACTAGAATTACCAATTCCAGTTATCGAGTCAAATGCGACGTTGCTTATGAGCTCTTGAGTACTTTAGCGACAATTTTGCGATATGTAGCTTATCATAAACAATCATGCCTGCGTCGTAATATATGAAAATGTGGACCACCTAAATAAATATTATTTTCTTCGATTGACAGCAAATATTAATTTTGCAGACACATATCAATCAGCAAAATATAACTTTCCCTGCCTTTGCAGCAAAGTAAGTACTTTCCTGCCTAGGCGGCAAAATGATTATTCTCCATGGGAATAAAACGTTTGACATAAGTTGTCAAACTATAATTATTATAGAAATATACATCTACATAGCAACCAACCGTTCCAACAATTGCGATTTCACTACAGGAAAAATAAAAAGATTGTGGGAATAATTTGCAAATATACAATATACATATATCATTATAAACAATCGGAGAAGTAATTATATGTTCAACTTGTCAGCAAAGTAGATTGACTACCTTAGCTGAATGAACTATAAGCCGCGGCAGTAACTATTATTTTCACCGGTAAGTATAGTAATTTAGCTAGTGGTGTATGAGCCTTGAAAAATTGTGATTCAAATATAAGCATAAATTCTTAATTTATAATTCCTAGCAGCCATTTGTTAGTGCTAGTACTAATACTTGTGAAGTATTTAGATTTTGAAATATACGCGAATGGGGTTAATTGTGACCCCAGTATACCACGTCGAGTAAATAATCCGATCGTGAACTAAAGGATATATCAATGACAAGGATCCAGCTGATATACCGCTGAGTAGATAGCCAAAGCGATCGCAGTAACATAACAATATTATTTTCGAATCAACAACAAGAAATATTTCAGGACCAAAGTTCCATTCACTTCGCGAACCCATAAGCTGATGGTAGCTTTTTGATATCTTCAACCCATCCCTCCTTGGAGACTACACTCTAAATAAACACTAAGTTCATAAGCTAGATATTATCGTACGCCAGAAATCAGTTCTTAACCGTCATATAAGTAACGAAATATCCAAGGTTATGTATCTTATTAATTTGTATAATTAAATACTTTTACGAATACAGATCTAGTTCAAGTACACGAGAGGTTAATGTAAGTAAAATGTTCACCTATTAAATAGCGTCCATACCAAATTAGCATCGATATGCTATGTATACATCTAAACAGTTCCAAAAATATGTATATCACAAAACGCCGAAAAGAAATAAAACACGCAATCTAAGAGAACGCTAACAATAATAATAACACGCCAATACTACCCAGATTAACTGGAGAATCGAGTATACCTATTCTATCTATTAAGAATAACCCCAGTTACTCCCAAATAACTTAAAAGAAGAACAAGAAAAAACAACGGAAAAATTGAAAAAACCTTAAGCGTGTGGTAGCTCTCGAAAGTCGAATCCCCAACATGAGTGCAGGTGGTCGAGTCTACGGATCTCCAATTATCTACAAACATCCGTCAGAAAAGACTCCATCGACGACCATAATCCTGCTCAAGGGCTTCGTTGAATAATCAATCCCTTACTAGGGCACTGTATATTTCACACTAAATATCAGCATCTCAACGAAAAATTTCGAGAGCAACGCCTACACCAGAAGAATCATCACCGCGCCTGCCCAACGTGCCATAATGTCAGCATCATAATTTGAGACAAAGTACTAGGAAGTTATTACGTCATACTACTGGATTCGCAAATTCAAGCGATAAAAGGACTTACTATTGAAATTATTTGAATCGGTTAGAAGTTACTTCTTACGAATACATTCTTAGATGCTCAGAGGGAATACATAATACACGCGTTACGTCACAGAACAAATTACAATCAGCACCCGTAAGTAATAGCATTATGCCAAACAAGACATCAACTTGGCAACAATGTTGAATGGGAAGACCACCATAAAGTCCAGAAACCTGTCACTTATGCTGCCAAAATTACATCCACAAAACTATATGAATCATAGAACTGTCGCCTTGTCGCAGTGCAGGATTAACTCCTAGCAGAAATATTATCGATATATATTAACGGATAATCAGCGGAATAGAGTGGTTCTCGAGTCGATATCGAATGCAGGGCACGACGCAACGCGGCCTTTGTCAACCGACTATTAGTCTATATTCCAAATCCGACAAGTGGCAAGTCATACTTCTATGTAATAAATATCATTCCCAAAATGAAAATATCCCGTAGTCACCTAAGTAAAATAATGGATTACCAAATCTAAATCAATGGGAAAATTACCACAGTATGACCATCAAATTTACAAAAATTGAGTTTCAATTTCAGTGCTAGGTCGCCCTAAATATCCTCACAATATAACTGCTCATGCAAGAATTACTTTCCAATTACTCTGCCAATCTGTAACCAATCTACCACGACTATTGTTTTCTTTTAGACACAACCCTCCAACAAAGGCTCAAATACATTCCAGATGCCCAAGATAACTCAAAACCATTACTCAGGAGTCTTAAGTAGCCAAGTCTAAAGCATAAGATGGCTATCAAAGTTTATTCTAGAACCGAACAGCATATCAATTAATAAAATAACTCAAATCAGTAATTAAAAGCCATAATTAGCAAATAAATGAAGAGTGAAGGCTGTGTGCATGTACGAGATGTACTAAATGAAACACTTTTTGTATTCCATACATAAAATATGGATTTTATGCATGGAATACAAAAAGTGTTTCATTTAGTACATAATTAACAAAGTCGAAGACAGAGGGTGGGCATCAAGTTATATTATAGGACCGATTAGTGCAGCAATAAAGAAAATGAGCCAAGCGATAAGTGTTCCTTTTTTCAGCATTAAATAAATCTCGGAACACAATTCACAGCCATTGGGATCCACAAGGTTAAAATCATCTACCAGTCTCTCTTCAGATTGGACATACCATCATCAACATTACTGAGTATTACAGAAAAGGACCACAATGAAGGAGAAAATGTTAAGCAATTTCAAATTTTAAACACAAATATCAACAGTATCATACCTTAGATAAAAGAATAAATCACCCTTATGAGAGGAAAAAATAAGCAGTCTATGCAGATATAGAGAAATGCAGCTAGAGTATAGAGTTACAATTTTAAACGTAAAGTGTTAGATATAGGTACCGTATTGGGAAACTCATAGCAAAAGCACTTAGGCGTTGGATTAAGTGAAAATTGAGGAGTGAAATGAAAAAATGAGTAACTAGGAAATAGAGTTACCGTTGCGAACGCAAGTGTTAACGACAAACACCCTACTGGGAAAATTGTATATGTAAAGCACAAAGGCGTGGACATAAAGCATAGTTGAAGTCATATAAAACTATTATCTAAGGCGCATACAGTAACAGTAACTAGAAGAAAGCAGCGTAAATATAAGAAGAACCTAGCATCTATAAAGAAACAATACACTAAGGGGATACGACGAACTGGACCAAGGTCGGAGGGAACGAAGAAAAAATAAATAAAAATAGCTAAAAAACCGCAACTAAGCAATTAGGAAGCAACCATAACTAAGTTAACACAAAGAAACCAAAAATTCAGCAAAAAGTAACCAAAACTATGTAAATACAAAGAGACCAGACACTAAGAAGAAATCATAAACTAAGCAACTAAATATAGGAAATTAGGGAATATAAATAGTAAAAATAGGACAAATAAAATATGTTAGGAATACGTAAATAGAATTTGGAACGCGAATGTTAATGATCAGTATCTGAGAAAATAGAAAAAATCAAAAGGCAAACATATAGGCGTCCAAAGAAGGTTCATATAGAGAAAAATGGAGGTATATATAACTAGGAAAAGTTATAATTTCCAATGCAAGTGTTAATGACAGGTACCACGTTGGGAAAATCATTGTAAAAACACATAGGCATTAGAAAAGCATAAGTTACATTTTTAAATGCAAGTGTTTAACGATAGTACCATATTCGGAAAAAAACACATAGGCACTTAAGTATAAGAGAAATTAAAGATTTATAGAATTGAGAGTAAGAAAGATATAATATTGGACTAATATCAAGGAGAAGCTAGAAAGCAAAATTATATAGAGGTCACATAGGGAATGTCGTAGTCAACTGTCAATGAGAAGTACCTTATAGGGAAGATCATAACAGACACTTGGGCAACATGACCACCTAGGAGATGAAATGGGAATCTACATAGTGATACATATGTATAGATGTATATATAATCATAGTAAACGAGAAGATGCTAATAGAAATAAAGGATTATTAAAAGTTAAATATAGCAAGTAATATTAAACAGAATTCATCGCAAAAGTGTCAGCACAAAACATAGAGAATACATAGAAATAGATAAAATCTATATACAAAATACGTAGACACACATAAATAAGGAATTATGGATAAAAATGTATGATGAAGACATAGATCAATAAAACATAAAATAAGGAATTAAAATACGGCATCGTAGCATATAGAAACATAGACATAAGAGAATGAATAGCATATACATAGATAGCAGAAAACGTAGATTAAGTGAATAGATATAAACATAAAGATAGAATAAATAAAAATGGATGGAATGAGAAGAATTACAGTCGTACATACACATAATTCTAAATCCACACAACCCTACAGACAGCAGCATAAATCTTATAAAAAGCACCTATATTAACGATAAGTTAAACATTAAGCGAGAAAAATTGTAACTTGTATAGGTGATTTGCACCGAAAAAATAATCAATTGTCTTACTTAGATAGGGGATATATTCTAGGGCGGATAATAATTAAAAATACTAACATCCAAATAATATCATCAGTCAAAGCAACGTAATTGACGTCACTGTAAATTACTCACACATGTATTAAAAATCTACTGCCATTTTTGGAAACAATCCCGGCAATATTTACTATCAATGAAAACAAGATATCAATGTTATATAATCACATATACTCAGCAAGGTAGACCAAGTATACGTGCTAGTTATTGTTATTATGTTTAATAGAAACAAAATCCAACAACAATGAGATACCTTTAAGTTTCGAGAAACTGCATCATGCTGATTAAATAATACGACGATCACACATGATAAAGGGTTAAAGTATAACGACGAATTAATATTGGACATATTTATAAACATAGCTGTACGATAAACTTGGAATAATTCAATATTTCAATAACAATTAATATTTTCATTTGTTAAAGCATAATTTCCGATTATCCGGACAACAATATAAAAATACGGATATAGTACTAAAGTATAAAAAGATATACTGGGCCAAGAAAAATGCAAGGCATCAAAAATATTTCTCAATTGTTTAAACAACAATATGTCTTTAATAATACTTGCAACAACATTTCGGTTTTACGCACACAGTGGAGCAAATAAAATATAACATAATACTTGCATGTGTTTAAGCACGAATATGTTTTTAATTTCGGTTTTACGTACACAATGGACCAACCAACATATAACATAATACTTGCATAAAAATATTTAATGTACCATATAATTATTTAGTATACATATGCATTGTTTCAAATACCTACGACTTATAATTTTCACTACCGGGTGATCAAAAATTAAAAACGACAAATATTCACAGAGAAATTTTTAAGGAAACATACCTATACTTATACTAATATAACATTAGGAGAAGAAAAAAAGATGGCAAGAATAAGAACTAATATTGTTTTGTATTTGTTACATGTACTTGTAGCACCCACTAGTCAATGGCGATTGATTCCTGATATACAGCAGCCAAAAGGAGTCCGACAAAGATTCTGAATTTAGTAAGGACGTAGATCGAGACCCTTTGGTTGGAATCCAGGATCGAACTAGGCCATAGATAAGAATATTTAAAGTGCTCAAACATAACTTAGATTTAAGTAGGTACAGAACGATATGACTATTCGAACATTGAGGGCAGCTCGTTATTATTTAAGGGGATTCCGCTCCGTTTAAACATACTGATCAAAAATGAGTTTTTGATCGTCTCTAAGGTATCGGAGTTAATTATTTATTTTTTTAATCACTAACAAATTTTTATTTATTAAGCAGATTCTTTCCTTGTTGAACTTTCTAACCGTAAAAGATGCTTTGGATTGGGGACCAATGCTAGTTAGAGGGAGGCATATGTAAACTAGGAAACGTATTAACTAAAAAAGAACACTCAGTTTAAAGTTTGTACTTGATACTTGACATTGAATGATAAAATATTATGAGTATTATCTAAACATGTTTTTAAAAAGAATCAGTAAAATCTCAACAAAGTTTAGTATAAAAGAACGTGCAAATCAAGTAAACGATAACTTATCTGGTTGAGTAGTTCCCTTTTAATGAAGGCAAAATGTTTCTCTGGTAATAAGTTCAAATACCCTCCGATCCTGATCATCTGGTTGAGTAGTTCCCTTTTAATTGAGGCAAAACGGTTCTTTGGTATACAGGATCAAACCTGCCGATCCTGATCATCTAGTTAACACACACACACACACACCGCTCGTCGAGCGCCATAGGATCTCTCTTTAGCGTGTGTGTAACTGCCATATAAAAAATAGTTCCCTTTTAGTTAAGGTAAAACGCTTCTCTGGTAAACAGAATCAAACCTCCCGATCTTGATCATCTGGTTTAGTAGTTCCCTTTTAATTAAGGCAAAACGCTTCTCTGGTAACCAAGATCAAACCTCCCCTAGAGTTACGTCAGTGAAAAGTAAGGTAAAAAGTTAAGTGAAACCTAATTAAATTATACCAGTATAAATTAAACGAATTAACGTTCATAACAATCTAAACTAAAAGTAAATTCGAGGGAACCTCAAATTATTTCTAGGGAAACAAATAGGTCTAGTCCAGTCAGTCCTCAGCGAATGGTCATGCGTTTCACGCTATTCTGGCAAATTGTATTCAGTCATAGTTATCACTCTAAGTACATACCTTCCTGTATCTAAAGACCAATATACGTACACCTTGTCTCGAGTTAAGCGAGTCGTTATTTCATCTAACCTACGCAACCTACAGCTCAAAGAGGAACGCCGCCAATAATTACACTCAGCAGCAGGCAAAATTCCTCTTAAAAATATACGGGCCTTCTAGGCCCCAGCTATGTAAAAGGATAAGTTGGTAGAGCTATGTATCTAAGGGTTAACTAAACAAGTCATGTCTGCATCGATTTTAATAGTTCTGAAATTAAATGGGGTTTTTCGGAGTTTTGGCTTTTTATTTCTTGTTCACGCCGTCAGGTATTAAGTTCCGTTGTTTTCGATAGAGCTTTTCATATACCACAGGTTTTAATAACGTCAATAATAAAGATAAATATCTTTGTTTTATGGAAATTAAAGTGAATAAAGAAGCTAAACCGTAAAAAATCCCTTTAAGCGCAGGGTCTAGTATTCAGAGCAATTCGGCTTAGAAAATTCTGTAGAAAGAATGGCAAGAAATAAGAAAATACTTAAGGGCGAAATAACGTGTTTCTCTTTATCTTTGTATTGTGCTCTTGTTTAATGTTTAATTTATAATATGAATATGAATATTGAATATGTGCCAGTTTATATTCTCTGTAATCAATAATGGTAACAGCAAAATTCGTATCACTTAATCTTCAATTGCTCTATATAAGGAAAATACTTCCAACAGGAAATTCGACTCGAATAATAGGAGCTTATGGGATAAATGTGTGTAATGCTAGCTCGCTTATAAACTATATGGCTTCAAGGAGTCGAATAACTTAACCTATTAGGGAGAAGGAAATAGCATTAAATTACGCATAGCTCACTAATTTACATAAAATATATTTATGTAGATTAAAGGAAAATCAATTAGAATAAATGTAATAAACCTTTAAGGCAAACATAAAGATTTAGGTGTAGATATATGTTGGCGCGTTTCTCAAATACAGTAGCAGAAAAGCTTGTTAGAATAGAGCTAACTACTAAAACTTACAACAAATATATATTTTCTATCCTTTGACTGACCTGTTTAACCTGTGTATATTTAAAAACATTTTTTTGTCTGCATTAAAGAGTACTGGGTCCACACCTATCTAAAAATGAACTTTTAAAAATTTCTAAAATAAATAAATTAAATACCAGATCACCAGATAAATAATGAAATACTTACAAAGAGCCAAAATGGTTTTAATGGTTTTAAATATGATAACTCTACCGTATGGAGAAAATTCGGGATATATATACCTCATATTTTGCCGAAACATAGTATTATTAAAAAAAAATTCTTTCTGCAACTTCCAGCCATGTCTTTCTTGGGCCCGTTAATGTACTCTGTAAATATGTTACGCAGCGAAAAACCTAGAGGCGACATCTTTAGAGCATGGATCGCCAGCGGGCTCAGTTCTGCTGTTTCTAATATTTCAGAATTTGCTCTCCGTATGGAAAAGTTTTATGTTATAAGTTTCTCAGAAAATATTAATCCTGCTAACTGATATCAAAAAATCGTCTACTAAGGATTAAAAAAATTATATGCGAAAGAGAAGGATGCCAGCAAAAGAAAAAAGCGCCTTAATTTTTCAAGTTAGGTAAAATATAATTAAAAGTTATTATGTCTTGTAAATTCATTTGCAAAATGAAAATAAAATTAATATTTTTACCTTACCCTGAAAGGAGACTTTTATCCAGGAAAATAAATTCTTTTAAAAGGTTTCCCTGAACGCTTACTTTTGAAGATTTGCCCAAACGTTAAGTTTTTAAATTTTTGTTAAACCATTCATAGAAAACCTATTTTTTTGGGCAATTATGTTAAAAATATAATAATAATTTTAAAGCGATATGTTCATTGTTGATTGTTTTAGTTAGAATTTGGAAGGCAATACCATTTTGAACTAATAATGCAACATTGAAGATATTGTCCAAAAATAGTTTAAGTTATGGCGTGATTTATCTAAAAAAAATAAATAATTTATTATTGCCTCTGAATGGTTTAAGCAAATTCTATAGGTTTATTACCAGACCACTGTATGGTGAACCACTCATATTGCAGACCTGAGGCGCAATCCAGATATTTGGACCAAGCATGAGCCTATACACGGGAAAACATACATTTTCTGCCTTGAATCACGGCTGCCGTGGACTTATATTCCCATCCCGCGTCCCTAAAACTACTTCCCAATTCACCTTCGACTACACCTGATGTCTTTTGAAAAAAAGGATACCATGAGCAGAGAGAGAACAATATTGAAAACCCACCTGGCTATACTGAGAGAAATTATTCATAAAATTTGCACAACTATACGAAAATTTAGCACAAATTGTGTCTGAATATGGACTTGGCACAAGTTCTGCGATAAATGTGCATAAATAATAACTGTTTGGAATTTCTAAAGCATTGTGCAAAATTAATATTTGCTGTTGGGCATGTTTTTTAAAACGTTTTAGTTTATAGTTATAGTTATTTAAAAAATATGCACAACAGTAAATATTAATTTTCAACAACTGTTTAGACATTCAAAATAATTATTTGTGCACATTTATTGTGGAAATTTTGTGCAGAAATTGTGTCAAGTACATTTCCAGCTAAAATTTGTAATTTTTTTAAAACCTTTTTATATGCATAATGCGCATTTTTAGCTAGTTATTAGGGAGCTTTCATATTTAAAATGTAGCAAAGCATATTACATAATTTAGACAGCCTTATATTTAATGCATAACGACTTCCATATGACATATACACACGACAATAAGTCACCAAACTGACGTTCGTGTTTAATCCTGCCAAGTGCTGACGGATAGTTCTCATATGTAAAAAATTACTGAAAGTATTGTGTAACTGCTTTCTTCCAATATTCTCTCAATAGTGATCGAGTAATATTAAACATATTGTTGTCATAAATCCTCATCTACTTATTTTAATTTGAGGCCAAGCCGTTCGACTTACCTCTTTCATGAACAAAAATTAAATTTTTAATGCCGCCGCTTCAAGCATGCGGGATGGAAGAGAACCGAACAATATTTGCAATGAACACTATTTTTCACAGATTTATTACAACGAATATAATTTTTTTTTCAACTTTGTTTAGGTTGTTTTGATGATCAGGGCGTGTATCACCAGCCATGGTTGCTACCGAACTCTATAAATCTATTATCTAGGCAGGAACGTCAGACTGGTGAGAGCAATTTGATTACGGGGAACGACGCCGACGCCCCCGCCATTCCGAGTTGCCCCGAGATGAGGCCCATCTATCCCATCGTCTTTCTCCAGGCTGGAGGATACTGAAGCACAGATTAAGAAAATAAGGAATAGATGCGAAAGCTTCCGCTTACGCGTGGGACAAGAATTCTCAAATCTTTAAGTAGGCAATGCCGACTTATTTAGTCAGCCGCTCTAATGGCATCGTTTGGAAATATCATGCCGGCCGGCGCCGTGCCGCGCAGCTCCCTTTTACGCGCCGAGCTGTTAGTAGCTAAGTTGTGAGCAGCTTGGACAATACATATTGTGTTCGTTAGTTTATTTTGTTCTTGGTTTGTTTTGTTTATATAGTTAACTAGTGACTTTCAGTTTGCAAAATTTTCATATTTCTTTGAAGCTTAAAAATGTTATTGTTATTCTTCGAAGAGCGGAAGCGAAATATCAATGTTTTATTTTCCCAAAGACCGATCAAGGTATGTATTTTTATATTTGATAAATATTACTAGTAGTTAAACAAATTTGCGACTTGCAAATTTAAAGACAGGAAAAGATCTACGCCTTACAATGTGTTTAAAGCTTTTATTTAGACGTTCTTTTGAATAATATTATAAAATAATGAAATGAATAATGTTCCTTTTCTTTAGATGTGAAGCTTGGCTTAAAGCAGTGAAAAGAGAGGACCTTATTGATAAAAGTCTCAAAAACTACCCTTTGTGTGAGATGCAATTTGAGGATAAATTCGTATCTTTTGGACAGAAAAGAAAACGCCTTTTTGAAAATACCAAAACAACAATTTTTTGCAACACACCTCATACTTGTGACTTTGTTGCATTGGAGGAACCACCACAAAACATCTCAAGTACAAGTACTACTTTATAATATATTTATATTAAGGTAAAATAATAAATTTATAAGTTAATTTCATAAATTGTCCCTAAATTAGTTGATAAATTTTAGTGACTGATTTCTAGGGAAAAAATGCCCAACATAAAAGAACAGACATATTGGTGTGCTAAAAATATCCCGCTTACTTATTTTTATTATTTTTTAAGAGTATTTACGAAGACTTTAAAAACACCCAGAACTATTGCAGCATAATTTAGTATGAGTTAATATTACAGTGAAACTAATTTTTCCTATTTTTTAAATACAGCAGTAGTGGCGTTGATGAGGATATATAAAGCATATTTTTCCTGCGTGACAGTGAACCGTTTCGGAGCAAATATTAGAAACGTGTTTTTGTTTTTGTATGATTCGTAAATTACATACATATTTGCAATACCACGAAGATAGCCTACATTATCTGAGGTAGGTATGAGCATTTCTATTTTTTCTCCAAAATTCCCGAATTGAGAGATTGTGTAATATAAAGTTCACGCTTCCAACATATTTTTTCCAGGAACTTGAAAATAATAGAATATGTGACAGTACTATAAAAGTATCCGTTATGACCAACGGTTGTAGAAAATAAGGAAAATCACCGAACGAACATTTTATTAATTATGTATTTCAAGTAGAAAAATAGTTGTAAATCATTTTGATAAAATATCTGTAAAAGATAATTTAACCAAAACATATCTTGAAGAACTACATATCTTTTACCCATCCATGTTCGGAATTCTCTTTATTTTATATTGTACAACTTTTTATTAGAGTAGGACTATTTTATACCATTAAATATGCAAACTGAAACCCTAAAAGTTTCAGAAAAAGAAAGATGAGACCCATTGGGAAAATTGCTATTCTATCCCACCTTTAGCTCTATTCTAATTACCTAATAAATAAAATAGAAGGAATTGAATTTTATTTACTCGATCTTAGAATTTCATTCAAATAACCGAAATTCACTTAGTAATTTCACAGCTATAAACGGTTGGGCTACTTTTCACCTTGGTAGCAAGAAGGCCATTAAAAATGGAGTAAAATGGATGTCACATTCCTATCTTAACTTTTCAAGGGCTATCTGATGGTGCTAGCTGATGGTATCTACCGAGGTTACAAATTTGGTACCCATTGTACCTCCTGCCAGTTAGCACCATCAGATAGCTCTTGAAAAGTTTCATTTTACTCCATCTCTTATGATCTTCTTGCTATCAAGGTGAAAAGCAGCCAAAGTACCGATTTTCAACTGTTTATAGCTGTGAAACTACTAACTCTAGAGGTATAACATCATACAAAAAATATGCTTAGAATTTTAAGTAGAATCCAAAAATGCAATAATATACAGGGAGTTCCATTTAAAAAATATAACTTTAAATTGGCGTTTGCTTATGACAACCCTCTATATTTTCATAACTAATAAAAAAATTAAGATGATTACCTACAAGTCGATAAAAAAATTAGTTGTCTATCTTTAAAAATAACCAAGTTAAGGGGGGTGTCCATTTAAAATGAATAACCCTGTAGAGATATCAAGATATGTGTTTCAGATATGTTTTAATTTTTCGTTTAATTACTTTTTCGATAAAACATTGTATTAAAATACTAATCAAAAATATTAAAATAAGAGCCACAATAATAATATCTCAAAAATGTATCGGTGTCGAAACCCATTGTGCAATAATCCTTCTTTAAATTTTGCGAACGGCCAAGCCCTATCCCTGGTGCAACAAACTTTCGTCTTACAGAAAGAAGCTCGCGCCTTGAAGGCGTACAAATAATCGGCGATGATCAGAAAGATATTATTGACAGGAACTTTCTGCCTGGCTGTAATTTTAAAATATAAAATAAAATATAAATTACCACGCATGGCCCTCCACTTGCTTCGGGGGCAAGGGCGCATCTAACAGAAACTAACCCAAGGAATGCCCCAAAACAGACTCTACCTATCATATTAGCATATACTAGCTAGTGGCTAAACGATCTGTACCCATTTTCGGTGACGAAAATGCATGTGTAATAAACATAATCCTTTTTGGTCTCGCGCCGAAATTTCCTACAAAATATTTGACCACTTATTACTATCAAGTACCTGACGCAATATTGGGCCGAAAATGTCGCCGCGCCGCGCCTCGAACCGTCTCGTCTGTTTCGGTCGGCTAAGGTCACGAAAAAGCAGTATAAGGAAAATATTAAAGGATTCGTATCTGTTCTTAATCTGTGACTGAAGTAAAAAAAGGAGAGCTGATCACTGGAGAGTAACCCTACAAACATCATTTCAGATTGGGTACCACCAAAGCAATAAGTCTGATGCCGGTACTTTCACTGGCAGCGGCTCTAGGTGGTAGATGCACAAAGCGTACTCGCATTGCCCGGTAAAGGACCACCCCAAAACTGGCAATTGCTAAGTAGCTTTTCCGAAAAACGTTCCGTTTCCGCGCTGGTGGTTCCGGGTTCCACAGTATTGGCATGATGGCAATTTCAGGATCAAAACATTCTGGAGGTAAACTCCCCGGCCATTCGGATCTCCAGGCGCCGGGTGGCCCTGGGCGTCTGGTGGCCATGAGCGCCGTTCATGTTTCACAGGTAACAAAGGTACCGAATCAATTTAGAAAAGATTTCTGCAAACATAAAAGGTTGAGATATAAACATAAATTTGATACGCTAACATCTACAAGCAAATAGACCACACATACTAGCTCTTACAGAAACACAAGTACGTTCCACTACGCCTACAGTAAACTACCCCTACCCTGGTTACGACCTGCACCTCTAATTTAGACCTAAGATTGGAATATGCCTTTTTATCCGCAGTGGCTTTTCGTGTCACCGCGAGAAAACACTCGAATCGAGAACTTGACGTCAATTAATCAAGTTCGTATGCAGTTTCTATTGCTCTCCGAGCGATAGAGCCTACAACAGCTTTTTTTATAACTTTTAATTCAAAACAGGATGACCACGACAATTCAGAAGTAATCGTTCTGGGAGATTTTAATGCCCAAACACCATCTGGCTCAAACATCACAACAAGACCGAAGCACTTGCCATCAGCTGCCGGCTTACTCAACTTGTAGACGAACTAACCCGGATCTCAGAGAGGGGCGAATTTTCCGCCCTTTCAGATCAATTTCTAACTACAAATCCTGACTAGTACGTAATTGCAGTTGACCCGCCACTAGGTACTTCCAACTATTGCAAGTGTTTGAAACTGCCACTCCTACTGAAGAACCCACCGATTGCGCAAGCAGTCTCTTCAGAAATGGAAGGATGCATCCTAAACACCATCAAGTTACTGTCAAAAAAAGCCCTGGTTCGACAGAAGATGCGAAAGAGCTGTAGGTAAGAAACAATAAGCCTACAAGTACTGGCAGCAAAATTAGAACGCTGAAACGCGGCACGAGGCCTGAGCGGTAAACCAGCATTTCATCAGGTTCCGCGACGACGGGGCAAAGAGGAAAATACTGGGGGCGGGGCTTAGAGTGAACCTTCAAGTCTATTGTTAATGTTCGGTGATGCTACCATGGCAGAAATAAAGTCCATCGCCTAAACCCTCAAAGAACTAGATACGCAAAAGGCATCAGGACCTGATGGAATGACTGTTATTGTGCTAAAGAACTGCGTCAACGAACTACCGAAAGGGGATTTACCCATCTTTTTCGAAAGTCGTTCGAGTGCAACCTGTTGCAAAAAAGGGCAAGAAACCATGCCCTCAAACTATCGCCCAATACCCTACTCAAGTACCTCGAGAACAACAGAATAATTGGCGATAACTAATACGGCTTTCGCAAAAACGGATATATTGACCTATGTGACGCATATATTGAGTACAGCAATTGAGAACTAAGAAGAATCTGGAGCGGTTGCGCTGGATATATCGAGGGCATTCGTTAGAGTTTGGTGTGACGAATTGCTCAACGAACTGCCGTTCTTCAGACTGTCAGCATCTCTTTGCAGCCAGCTCTCCAGTGTCGATAAGAACCAATCTCAGTATGTTGCAGTTGATGGAGACATTCACCATTAATGCGGGCGTGCCTCAGAGCGCAATACTTTCACCAATCTGTATTAATGACCTGCTGACCCATTCGATAGTCCTGTTTACAATTTTGCAGATGACAGTACTCTTGCCTCTCATCTTAGATCATAAGAAAATTTTCTAGCAACTGAGACTTACCACAGCAGAGAGGAGCAGATTACAACAATTAATCAAGGTCTGGAGAAAGTCCGAACTTTGAGCGACAGAAACTTGGTCCAGTTCAATGCAGTAAAAATACAAGCAGCCGCGTTTACCAAGAAAGCAACTACGGCAGGCCCTGACATCATTATGGCAAGATCGATCATTCGTTCATTATCAACCGCCATATGATCTAGCATTACCACGTTGCTAACATTGCAAAATCAGCCTCGCAGAAGCTTGGTGCGCTATTTCGTGACAAAAAAACTGTAGGCACTGCAGCAGCTGCTCTTGCTCTACAAAGCGCAAATAAGACTGTACCTTCAATATTGTTCACACATATCGGGTGCCGCACCTAACCACACTCTAAAGCTGCTGGATTCCATTCAGAAGAGAACTGTGCATCTCGTCGACGACCCGGAGATGACTCGGGATCTGGATAGTCAGGTTCACCGCATATATATGTAGCAGATATCTCCCTGTTTTACAGATAGTTTTACGGCAGATGTTCCCAAGGTTTGGTTCGCCTCATCCCGGTCTTAGTAATGCCTGTCAGACAGTCACGATCGACGGCAAGAGCGCACCCGTTCTTGTACAGCTGGAAACATCTAGAACATAGCATTACTTTGTCTGGCGCACTGCATTTCTCCGTATAATTAAAATCTCAGTCATACAGTTTCAAGCATGTGCAAAATTTTTATATTAAAAGTTAAGCCTCCCCTAGATATACAGGGTGCTACAAATTCGTTTCTTTGTATGGGTATCTCGAAAGCTGTAAGAGATACGAGGTCGGTTAAAAGCAAAGTTGCGCAATTTAAGGTTGATTGACATGCCGTCGAGACATTTAGAAAATTCCATCTACTTCTGGAGTTATCCGTAAAAAACTGAAAATCATCTATTTTATTTTTATTTTTTCCTGCCTTTGTTTAAAGAGATAAAGTAAAATAAATGTCACATTATTATTGCCACTTTTTCTCGTCTACAAGCTGGCGGTATCAAATTTTTAATCCGACGTTTCGGGCCCCCTTCATCAACTTATTTTTTTATGGACCTGTGTTTTTTATCTAATTTTTAAAAAGCCTTTGGTCTCCTAAAACCAACGATGTACTGCACTTATCAATAAATCAACAAATCTAGATTTTTTCCATAAGAGATAATGTGTTAGACAGAGAGAGGGCGATCTTTTCTGACCCGATTTCACTTATGGCAATATTTGTTACCACTATCGGACAAGTGTAATACATCGTTGGTCTTGGGAGACCAAAGGGTTTTTAAAAATTATATAAAAAACCCAAGTCCGTATTTAAAAAAAATAAGTTGATGAAGGGGGCCCGAAAGCGAAACGTCGAATTTAAAATTTGATACCGCCAGCTTGTAGAGGAGAAAAAGTGGCAATAATGATGTGACATTTATTTTACTTTATCTCTATAAACAAAGGCAGGAAAAAATAAAAATAAAATAGATGATTTTCAGTTTTTTACGTATATCTCCGGAAGTAGACGGAATTTTCTAAATTTCTCGACGGCATGCCAATCATCCTTAAATTGCGCAACTTTGCCCCAATTTAACCGACCTCGTATCTCTTACGGCTTTCGAGAGACCCATACAAAGAAATGAATTTGTAGCACCCTGTATACAGGAAACTCTCAAAAGGTGCGTACAGACCTGATGAGCCGCGCGCGCGACACGCACGCGACGCGCCGACCGCGCGCCTGCTACGCGGACACGACGCGCACGGTTTTCCGCGCGCCTGCTGTGACCCATGGAGAGAGACGCGCACGCCACCCGACTAAGTTCTATTGCACTTCTTTACTGATTCTCGCGCGATTGCTACGCGCCTACTACCCGTCCACACTGCGCCTCGCTCTTTCTTTGATCTGCCGTCGAAAAACCGACAGCAGACGGGTAGCGACGCGCCTCGGACAGGCGGCGCTAGCACCGCGCGCGCTCCCCGTCCACACCTAGGAAGTTTGGACTGTCGCGTGCGTGTCGCGCGCGCGTCGCGTCAGGTCTGTACGCACCTTTATGAGCCAGCTACATATTCTGCGAACTTTCACTTAAATTGTGTTATTTCTAATTTTTTTTTCGTATTATTATAATAAGACAAATCGGCAACTTGATTCCGAAGAATGAATTTTCGATTTTTTTATAAAGGTATGAGTATTTTTGCATTTGTTGTATTTGTGGAAAACTGTCTACCTTTTCGCCTGAAGCTAATATAGTTCATATTTGATATAGAAGGAGAGAGAAACAATTTGTATGCTCTTTTTCTTACTTGCCGTAAGCAGCCAATTAATTATTCACTAGTTTCCATTGACTTTAATATATTCCTTCTTAAAATTCCCCTAGTATTGTATAGTTATATAATTTTACTCTTTTACTAACTTCTGTATTTCTTTTATTAGTAGTGTTATGTATTTTCCATAGTCTTTAGCAATCTTTTTAATTCTATAAGATGGACCCCTTTATACGCATTCGTTCTCATAGTGTTTTAAAAGTAAGTTAATATGGAAGCGTTTCACCTTTTCGATAAAACAAAATCTTGTTATCGTTAATCATTGGTTTTGCAAGCCTGGCAGAATAATTCAGAATGATGATAATTATAAAGAAAGCAAAGCGCCAACAGCAGAAAATCGCTAAAGATGGTAATTTATACGACAGCATTTAACGAGGCTTAAATTTCTTTTAAATAATATAAAACATAATTTGCGTTATAAGGCATAAATCCAACTTAGCTAATGATTGCGATAAGGGTGTAGTATAGTCTAGACGAATATATAAAACCACCTGACTTCGATCATCGAATCAGGTATGGACTTCATTTAGATAACACTAAAGACTGGATTTTATCCATTTTACATTAACTCGTATACGGATATTTTTATAATTTTGTATTTTTGAATGAGAAATGTATATTTTAAGAACTATTGTATATCCAAGTATGTTTCAGGGTTACTGTGCTATTTTCTTACATGTTTTGACCCCCGCGCCGCGCCGCCTGAAAGTGCGGCGCCTGAACACCTGAACCCGGTTAAGATTGGAATTTCTCTAAGATAGCAATAAATAGGTTAATAAAGTAGTAAAGTATATAAAGTAATAAACTATTCTTCTACTGAGAAATTACATTAGTATGAGCATTTTGTTGGCCAAATATTTTAACTAGAATTTCTTTACCTACGCCTTACACTTTCTATAAATAATTTATTTCTTCACATTTGTTACAGTTTAAAGGTATTATTGAGGTTGTCGTTTCTCGTAGCCGCATTTAGTATTGTACGCTCAAACAAAGTAAAAGTGAAGATGAAAGTGATGATATTGTCGAAAATACGATTTACCTTCTTCGTGGATTAATCCTTATCCGGCGATTGGACGGCCATCATGTTTTTTGCAAACCTTTTTCAAAAGTTCCTGCTCGAAGAAATTTCAAATAGACCAACACATTAAGACGCTGTCTCACATTGCTAAGGTTAACAAGATGAAGTTCGGTCCCATTCAGTCAACGTTGAAGCAGTCTTTTGGGACTTTTAAAAACGAAAACCATGGTCAGCCAAAATTTAACGAAGATCCGTGTAAAATATTTTTGGCTGGTAATATTCCTTTAAATAAGGTGACGAACCGCCAAGTAAAGGCTTTTTTGCAAAAATATTGAAAACTTAATGCTCCAGATCAAACAACATTGAGAAAAAACGTCGTTGAAAAGGTGTTTGGTACCCGGTTAGATGAAATAAAGAACAAATTTTGAGGTATTTATAATATTGTCCTCGACTAAACAATTGATTAGTGTGGCCGTTACATAGTTAATTAAATGATCGGAAAAGTCACAGAAGAAGAACCTGGAAAAGCTTACCTCATAGCTCTAAAAAAACTGGAAATAAGAAAACAACCTTACAGTTATTCGCTTTATTCAAGAAACATTAACATATTTCTTTTTTGCCGAATTCAGCTCGTATAGATAAAGTTCTTGTCCAGTTGTTCGGTGTTGTGCCATATATGGTAAAAGCAGAACAGAATTTAAAAAATATTTTGTGACCATTTAATTCATGAAAATTGCCTAGCCCATGGATTAAGTTACAAAATTAAAATTTTGCCATATAACTTCAGTAGATGTAGAGAGATTGGTTGCTTTGTACGAACATGCCCTTACTGATAGACGCTACAATTTTTTATTTCAAAACCTTGAAGCACACATAATAACTAGTGCATCTGATGATTCTTCAAATTAATATGAATAAAAGTTTGATACAAATTGCTATAGAAAAATGTTATTTGTTATTTAATAAATTATATTCGCTTATTTTATTTTTATTTAAGACTCAATACAATACTCTAGTTTAGTGAAATTTTGATTTAGAAGATCAAAATGTAGTTATTTTATTACTGCATGTTTATTGAATGTTAATGCATACTTTTGCATATATCTTGCATAAATTTAAAAAAATATATGCATATGCGCATATTTCTAAGATTTTTGGTTGCACATAATCCGGTCTTTAGATATCACTATCACAAACTAAGCTCTTTTAGGAAAGACCCTGTCATTTATAAACTGTGTATAGTTTAGGGCTTCTATGTAACTAGAAATATTCACAAGAAAAGACAGAATAGTCTCAAATGCTCTCTACCAGAAACGCTCCAATAGGAACTAAGAAGTTTGAAAGAAGATTGATATTTGATAGTTCTTCATACATCTTCTAAAATCTAGTGACATTTTTCTGGTTTCATATTTTCTGAAGCTCTTTACCCATATCACGCGGCATTATTTCACGTCGGTTTTGTAATATGAGGAATGTTTATATTTACTTTAGAAGCATGAGATATCTCAGTAAAACCCGATTTATAGACTAGCGATTTTTTTAAATACATCCACAATATAGATAATAGCATAGAAGTTGCCAATATAACTACATGCACATATAGTTTTATTATTTCGACGATACAAAAATACCTTGTGCTGTCGCTGCTCATTACTTTTGCCAGCCTTGTAGAATAATTCATGCGGGATGAACATAAACAAATGAAAACGCCATTTCCAGAAGTTGGTTAACGTGAGTAATTCGCACAACGGAATTTAACGAGGCCCAAATATTTGTTTATTTAGGTGTGCTCTCGTTTAGAAACACTGCGTACGACAATGTAATTATTTTCGGCTGGCGATGGCGTTACAAAGACGCGAATCGCCTCTCCGGAAAATGGCAAAATAAAGGGATTTAAAAATTGCTTAGCGCTTGTTTTATTACAGTTTTGAAATGATTAATTATTTTTTTTTCTCTAATTTAGCTGATGTTTTTGAAGCGTTAAAATACGTGTTTCGTGTTAATTATTATTTTTGACAATGGTAAACGTTATTAAATATCGCCAACAAAATAAAAATCAGCCTTGATATGTAACTTGAATAAAGTATAAAGCGATAAAATATATAAGCAATTAATCCAAATTTTTAAGTCGTGTTAAACCCCTAATTTCAGATTGACAACGAAATATATGAACAATTTGACTATTTTCTAGGCTGTTTAATGAATTAATTAAAAACAAAAGTATTGCAATGACACAAGGCTGCAATGATTTTGTGCGCTAACATAATAAATATTTAAAATAATAATATATTTTGAAATTCGTCATGAAAATAATAACATACAAATAATATATTGTGTGTTCGTAAGGAACATAGAATATTAAAAAATAAATAAAAAAGCAGTCTCAAAAAGTTCGGCGGAAGGCTTTATACCATAATATTTAATATATTACCTTGTTCAAGTGCGGTTTTCGAAACCCAAAACTTTCTTTTATATAAAATACACTGGAAGATATATTATCGTAAAATAAGTGATATTTTGATGTATGCACGAAATTCGAAAAATTTTAGAGTCTAACATTTTGGCATTAATTTTGCTTTATATCACGTTAGTATGCCACTCTTTTTCTTTCTTCTAATTGGTGCAAACCTTCACCTCGGCTTAGAAGAGACTGAGGAGAAATAATATCAAATAAGAAAAATTTAAAATTGAGTGAACTTGCAAGCACAGATGCGTAAAGTGTGGCAAGTATAACTTGAACAGCGGAAAGAATGCGGACAAAAAATTGGCGATGTTGTCGAGTAACTTTAATATTTTTTGAGAATTAATATTTATACCTATTATTTAGATAAACACATAATTTAATATATTCATTAACTCATTGAAAATAACTGGCAACTGAAACTTAACTATTACTTCAACTTTAATTCATAATCTATTTTACACATTATCAATTTAAATAAATTTGCGACATTTATATCTATTTGCCCGATACATACGGCAACAGGTGCATCAAGTTCCCCTCGTCCTCGTGACAAAGTGCATCAAGGCGATTGGCTGCAAGCCATTTTTCCTCGCTTCGCTCCTCAAACGTCGCTGTTCCAAATAAGTTTGCCACACTTTAAGCTAGGACGAGTCGTCTTCAAAGCGTGCAAATAGGTCCTAGCTTTAATGCCGGAGAGAAAGGGTGGGTTAGATTTATAAGGCATCACGGGCTTGTAGACGGCACAAGCAAAAAATACCCCAAAGCTGAAATATGTCACTCGTTTTAGCCTAAGCTGCGCACTACCAAGAGAAAATTACTTAAATAAATTCGAATTTAATTCGATTAAGTTGATTTGAATTCAATCGATCCAAACAAATGAAAAACAAAATAACAACCGTAATTTAATTTAATAATTGAGAATTAATTTAATTTGGAAAGGCAAGTAAGTAGGTCAGTATTAAAAATTAAAAAGTAAGACGCAAAAACCAATATATTAAACTGTAGTTTCTATAGCCAGTCAATGAAGCCAAAACATTCCAAACATAAAGAGGAAATGAATTAAGTCAAAGTACCCACCTTCTTTAATCGTCCTGATTTCTTCGTGATCCAGGTAATCCAGGAATAAGTAAATAATACAGGCAAATTTAGTAAATAGAAACACAGGCAAATTCAGTAAATAGAAAGTTGGTTTATTACTCAATGCAGAACACAGAGCAATAAGATGACGATTTTTCCGATATTTTATGCTGCTATACTAAATATTACGACTAGAACTGTCTACTGTTCTAATAGTCAGAAATTTTACTCAGTTACTTGAGGCATAAAGGTAAAGTATGTATTATAGATAGAAAAAAAAACTTCCAATAATTATTAAGTTCCTTTGTTCAATCGAACTTGATCACCTTGTGGTTGCCAACGAGATTCAAAGAGAAATATTACGCGCTATAACCAGTGTTACAAACAAACTGAACTAATTAAAAATATAAATTCTTACTTTAGAAAATCACAGTTCAAGTAACATAAATCAGAGACCTTATTCGATTAATATTTAGGCGCGCCAACCATGGTCTGACGTCACAGTACCGCCCTACAAACAAATTATATTTATAATTAAAACTAGGTAGGCCAATAATAAATGATACCTTGGGCAGTCGATTGAAATCAGTAGCTTGGGCGCTGTCTTCGTTAATCAGTTATTAACCAGACTCTATCTGACCATAAAGTCCTTAGAGACTAGAAAACTAGACCAGGAACTAGGCAAAACAACGCCAAATCTACCGAAAGGAAGCGAGAGTTCCCTAATAAAGGTACCTGAACAAATCGATATTCGGAAACATATTTCGCGTTATTCGTCGCAAATTTCGTGAAATTATACCGAATTATTGTAATAAACTACGAGCCTGTTTTGGCCATTTAAAAATGTTAAAAGTATCGACTATCAAGAGTAAAGCAATCTTAGATCTAAATTTACGAGAATAAAATAAGTTAACTTTTAGGTTTCGATTTATTAATTAAAGTAATGAAAATTATCTTAATTAGCGAAAGAAAAAAAAAATTAATTAAAGCTTAATTCTCGAGCAAAGAAAATTACGGTTTGACGTATTTCGTGAAGGAGTTAAATTTAAGTTTAATCTCGGATTTATTAACCAGTGTGATGAATAATACAGTTAGGCGTTAATAGTTAAAGTTATAAAGGAGAAAAAATGATAGAAACAAACACTAATAATATAGATAAGGTGGAAAGGAAAAAAAACATATACTTCCTCCGACGAAGAAGGACTCTAACGGTGTCCTGAATGAGTCACAATCCAGAGACCAGACTGGCGTAGCCTAATGACTGAGCTTTAAGGGCTAGTAAACGAAACTCTGTCGGTTAAAGTACCCCGACGGTCGAAGTGTACCCCTACGGTTGAAGTACACCTACGGTCGCAGTGTACCCTTACGGTAGAGTCCTGTAGAATATCAAAATATTCAAGGTTTTGTATGTAAGTCATGACCAAAGGACATACAAAAATATATATATCGAGAGAAAACAGTGAAGAAAAGGAAAATACCTGTAAAGGGTTGCTATGCAACTAGCTCGTTGGAATGCACAGGTAGGTCGTGGACGGACTAGGAGGCTTCTGTAAAGAATTAAGGCGCAATTAAAATATACTCACAATGGCGGCATTAATAGTAGGGAGACAAAAAAGGCAAATTCACTCACCTACCTAGAGCAGCATCCAATCCCAGTTATGGGGCAAGTTCCAGGCACTTACGAACAAAACTAACCAACGTAAGCAAAATACGGCCTGAGACTCTACAATTTGGTCGGTCGGAATAATCCCATGAGGTAAAGCAAAAGAAAAAATCCAACACGACCACTGCTCTAAACGGCAAGTCAACGTAGAGTGATTTTCTTCAAAAACTCTCCGGAAGCAAATGCTTGCTTCCAATATTTTCACTACAACTACGTATGGCTAATAAGAGTATAGTCACCCGTCAAGTGGCCACGAGCTCTCATACCCAATAATTTATCTAGAGCGATTTCGAAAGGAAAACGCTGAACTTTGATGTACCAAAGCTCATCTTAATTAATTGCTCGACCAAGTCAAAAGCAAATAACAATTCGACCCACCATTCATTAGGGAAACATACAAAGGTATATCACAATTTCCGCGACGTCAACACAAAAGAAAGAAAGTTCCTAAACGGCACGCATGTTCAGGAGTTGGTACCACAAACCGCAAGAGAAAACTACTCTAAAGATAATCCAGACGATCCTAATTTTGAATTTCCGGTAGAAGGCAACTGCAACTCACTTTCAGCACTGCATTCACCGGTCGGTAGAGGTCATTACAATTTTGTCGTCCGGATCAACACTTCGATGTATAGTTAATATATATCTTGTTTTTAATTTACCTCTTTAATTTATAGCAGGATAGAGGTCTGTGAGACAATGCGAATTGTCAGGGCAAATTTCTGATATTTTTATCTTTATATTTATTTCATTTACTACAAAGTTTTCTTATGTTTATGAACAACTAGTATTTCATTACAAGTTGGCGCCCAACGTCATACATAATTAATTAATTAATATTTCGCTAGCTTTCGCTATAGTGAGTCATGCTTAAAATAATATTTTTATTCCTAACTGATTTAGTTTGTTTTGCGAGTTAGGTACTAGTTCCTATAAAGACTGAGTTTTAATAATTATACAATTAGGTGGTCACCTAATTTACCAACTGTTTTTATTTTTTTTGCGTTTTCAATGTTTTAACAAATATTAATAAATTTAATATATTTGTCTAATATTAAATTTTTTAGTTTAAATTTTATGAATTACGGGTTAACAAAGACTGTCGTGCTTTAATACCTACTTATTTATAATTTAGGCTTGAAAATAAGTAGATATTTGTTAAAATAATTATTACCTACCTTTTCTCGTCTTTAGTTGTTTTATATATTTAAAATAATGATAGGGATATTTAGGTATGTTTCTTTTGTTCCTAGTTTAGAACAATTTTAATTTTGTTTTGTGGTTTACAGGTCCTTATTTATCGTAGAAAACTGTCTTTAAACGATATTTTTTATATTTTACGGTTAAATGTTTACTTAAACGTAAGAAACAGATAAATAATCGAAGTACATAAGTTAAGCACTATAATTTCTCATAGCAAAAATTCCTAAAACCCTCCCCCACATTTTGGGACAAATTTAAAGTTAAGTATTTTGTGATTATTGGGTATTTTACCCTAAGGTTTAAATTTTTTTCTCGATTTTTTTTTAGAACAGTCTATTACTTGAGGAACATCTACATAAAAACTGTATTAGAAGGAACTTTAGAAGTGATGATAACTGTAATACTACACTGTATTACAGCTAGTTACATTTAAACTTCTGGCCATTTCAAGTTTTCAGACGACACGTCACCACTTAATAGTTAATAGGTGGAAAATCGAATGACCTGAAGCAACCAATTTTTGTACATTAAAGAAGATGGACATGAACAGAACATACCAAAAAGTTGCATCGCTCCGATTGGAAATGCCGAATAGTGATTCTTTTTTCATTTTCACCTTGTTAAAAACTATTTTAAGCGTAGGTGCCAACACATAGCTATTTTCAATATTCATCAATTTTTACGAGTCTAAATAGATAGCTTTGCTTTTCCTATATCTATACATGACGTTTAGATTAAAATATTATGCAGAATTATACATTTAGTTGCATGAAATCTCACCGAAATCCGTTTGAAACAGGAAAATTTTGTCATGATCGGAAAATTTTGAGATAAAATTTTCCTTTTGGCATATCGATACATGCAGTTTTTGTGATGAGCAAGTTAATTTTTTTGTTGAAGATGTGGCAAGTAATTTTAACATATAGAGCAGAAATATATTTGTATTTTACAATATTAATCTCGTATTGTAGTTCTCACTGCTGTCTCTGGTCTACACACCATTATTTGTCCTTTTATTAAAGGCAAATTTTATTTTCATCGCTGACTATTTCCCTTGTATTTAATTTTTTAGTGACAAACCTGTTCAATCTGCTCTATATCTGCAGAATTTTTCCAACTTAGTTCTACAAAGCTGGTGTCGCTTAAAGAACACCACATCTGTCGCCGAATTATTGAAACAGTAATTATCATTAAAGAGCAATTATATCCTCAAATAAAATTCAAAAATCTTTTAATCTTTCTAAGTTGTTAGAAATGTAGCCGCAATATTTTCATGTTTTTCCAAATATCTACATTTTTAAGAATAATTATTCTTTTCTACAGTATTTTCTGTTAAATTTATTTCTGATATTAAAACTATATCTATTTTTTGCAAGTTAAAATAAATTGCCAACTTATTAAAGGCATATGACTACTATTTAAGTAACCAATATATCGTATATAGGTATGATTAGGAAAACGATGGTAATATGGACAGCGTATACCCAATCACACCTCTATAAAAGGACAATGTGCTCCCAAAATTTTAGCTTTTAGGGTAATCGCGATCGAGTAGCAATTGGTTGCAAAGTTGCGGTACTACTACGATAGTAGAGAATATTAGGTTGTCCGTATATAATGAAAGTATCTCTTATTTCTCCAATATTGTAAAAAACATATTTCCATAAGATGTTTTTTCCCCTTTTTTATAATGTGGTATTTCCTAATTATATACGTTGTTCGTACACATTCTTAAAATAATATTAACCTTATAGAGCCGGCACAATCGCATCATCTGATCAATGTAACAAAAAGAAGAAGCACAACAAACAATTAGCTTGCAAATTTCCCCATAATGGCTGCGGTAGTTAGTGATATTTTCTTGCATTTTTCTCAGTATTTATGTGCTCTTAAGTGCATGAAACTTATACCTAATATTTCGTTGTATATTTAGGTATACAATCCATACTGTTAGGCATATTTCTAAATACGTAAAGCTATCTATTTCGCACTTATAGACTTGTTGATTAGTGCCGCTCCGCCGATTGGTTTATAAGTTTGTGTTCGTATTTAACTGTATGTTTTTCTGTCGGTTTCGGCTAGTTTTGTCGTAACTGACACTTAGTTTAATTATGTCCCAAATTATGTTTTATTCCTGACTGTAATGGAAGCTATAAAACAGGGCCTAAAGTTCATGTTTTCGGTTTTCCAAAGAACGTAAGTTTACGACAGTTTGAGGAGCACGAAAAACCTACATACATTTTGATAATTTTGGGTGGATTAATGTTAAATTTTCTGCACTTAAACTTTTAGATGATTGTTTCGCTGACAAAAGTTTGTCTCAAGGGGGTGAAAGATTAACTTTTTTAAAATTGAATATACACGTGGCCTATGCATTAATTGTGTGCTTGTGATTAATTATAATCTGAATATTGAAACTTAATTACCAAATACTGTTTTAATGAACTTGATGAGAAATATTTCCTCTTAGGGGAATTTTAAACCGACCCTCTTGACGATAGATTTGGTAAATACAGGCAAATAGCAGGTGGTCATCATCATATTTCTGAACGACAGTTATATGAGAGAGATAAGAGACAGAATTCAATTTATATTAACACTTGCAGTCTCGCAGTCTTGGCCCTATTAATGTTAATAAGTTCTATGGGCTACCTGATTATGACTCAGATGAAAATTGCTCTCAACAAGGCATTTCTCATATTAAAACTTTATTGCCTCAAATTTTAAAAAATGTGATCAGTTTCAAGATATCAAAGATGTATTGCCGTTAATCACATATTTAGGTGGTTATTGTTACTATATTACGTTAAAAAACCTAAAATACACATCGTTCATGTTTCACTAAATTTTCTTCTCTTGCACCGCTGACTTTTTTTTGTTTTATATACCATTGTTATAGTTTTAATTTGGGAAGGTATATATTTTATAATTTTTCCTTTCATTTGGTATTTAATTTTAAATTAGATCATGAATGTATTTATTTATTTAGTAAAAATATATTAGTATTAGGCATGCCTATTGAAATAGATAAACTCATATATTAAAATTAAGCTAAAACTAGATTAGGAGTATACTATTTTTTACATGTTATTTTTATGTAGATTAATTCATTGTATTAGGGGATTCCTAAATAAAGGATTGATTAATTAATATTGTATTGAACAAAAACATGTCTCACAATTCGATGGATGCGCTAATTGTATTGGGAAAAGACGTTTTAACAATTTTCCTTTCCTTTTACCCACTTAAAAAAATATTGCGTTAAAAATAACGACCATTAAAAAAAAATAATAAAAAAAAGGAAACTCACTACATTAAAGAAGTAGGCCATATACCTAAAAAATATTTTTTCTTCAAACGTCAGTAAATCCGTCATTACTGGACTGTGTAGGCGGCCGTGAAGTTTCGTTTTTCCTCCGCCGGAGCTTTACTTTTCACTTTTCCGCCGGCGGAGGTAAAAGTGTTGTCATAGCAACATAGATACAATACAAACAGACAAAAAATAAGCGTCAACAACTCAAGATTTATTAAACTACAATTTGTATTTATCACTCAATTTGTGACTGCATTTCTAAAAATCACTAATTTAGGAACAAATTGGTTATTATTTAATCGAACTTACTCAATAACTGCTTATCAATACGGAATTAAAATGCAATCGAAGACGCAATTTTTAAAATATAATTATTGTTGACAGTGTCCACTGACAGCTTTATGTTACATTGCTATAGCAACAACCGGAGCCTATTTACCGACACCGCACCGGTCTAAGCCGCCTTGCGAACCCACTTATCTTTAATAATAATTATTATTACTATTAAAAAGAGATGTTTTTGCATTAATTTGTCGACATTTGAAGAAAAAACAGCATATTTTATTTGGAGGAAAAGTATTACTTTTCCTCCATATAAAATAATATACTATTACGTGTGTCAAAAATTTGCATAAACAATAAGGTACCATATTTTGCTATCCATGTTTTCTGCTGTTTTTTCTTTGTATTTTTTTCTATATTTAAGAGATCACATTTCTTCTACTTCAGTTTAGCATCCAAATCATTATTCTGGATTACTCGACCATTGTAATACTGTTCATCATAAAATACAGCATAATAAGCTCGATAATGTTTCTATTAATATAGGCTTGCCTCTAAATTCGAAAACGTTTCAGGATCATCTAATGTATCGTCATGGAGCGAAACTTCTGATAACGATCCATTCGATGAGCTGTCCAATCCAGGGTCTAATCTTTTCTTCTTCATACCTCTGATAACTTTGCATACTTTTTACGAGCATCTTTCTTCATATTATTTTTATTATTAATAATAAACCGTTTAAATCTATCATTACTTTACTAGACCTTTATTTAAAAGAGAAAATCTTCTAACTTTATGTTGCCTCTTTGTACTAGAGATTGCATGTCTTATGCATAAAAAATTCAGAGAAACAATACGCAACACACCAAACTATGTGAAGAGGCAATCATATATGATTGGTCTTCCAATACCTAATTCTAGCTTGATACCGGATTCAATCTTTTTTAACAGCAGGAAGACATTTAACCATTTGCCTTTAGAGCTTTAAAGATAAGAAAAAATTATGAAACAAAGGAATTTAAAAAGGCGAAGAAAGCTCTATTGGTTGCGAGGGCATATTATGGTTAGGCGGAGTACTATCACGATAGATTTTAATATTGTATATTATTATATATTGTTTAAGTTGAGTATGACTGAATTTCATGTAATGTGCTGTGGTTTGGTTTAAATGTTTCTTATAGGTTTCTTATAGGACTATGACGTTATGTAGGTGTTTAGGTCTTTGCTTCTCGATTTTAATTTTAATTTTACCTTTATATTAGTGTGTGCACTTGTGCTAGTTATGGACTCTTATTTTGGTGTGTATAATTAATTGTTGTTATTATTGTTTCATGTTTGGCTTCATACTACTTTTTGAGGGTGGTTTTTTTATTAACCAGCTTTGTCAACGAGAATTCATTTTCTTCAGATAATAAACCATATATTGATTGATTGATTGATTACTTTTCCTTCATTTTCATCGAACAATCAAATATATGACGATTTTTTTATTATTATCGTTTTTTCTTTAAGCTCAACGTTTAAAAGTTATTTTTCCTGAATAGTCTCGAAGTTCCAACTTGACGTCTAACTCTTCAGTTTAATTTCGACTGTGTATTAATCTCCAAATCAACATTTCGATCTTGCAAAAAAACCTTCATCGATTCCCTGTTCTATTTGGTCTATATCTTGGTCTGCATGATTGATATTTCATAAATTTAAACATTGATCAAAACATGGATCTCGTGGAGACACAAACAGCCCAGAGATGTCACCAAGTATATAATCTAACATTTTAATTACTTCAATTTGTTGTAAAACGCCTTTAATTGTAAAGTTTATAACAGTCGAAAATGTTGTAATTGAGCGCAGCAGATCGAAACAGTTTCGTACGCTTCGCTACTGAAAACTGGTTAACAAAATATTTCTAGTCTTATATCAGGAATAGTTTTGAACTTTAAAAACAGTTTGATTAAATTGTGAGCATTAAGCTCAACACAAACATTGCAGTTGCTAGTCAAAGAATTATCTTTATTGTAAAATCTATTTTTCGGATAATATCTGCTCTCCAAATCCTTAAAAGCAATACGCAATTCCAAATATTATATAATCTAGAATAGATATCATATCAGTGGTTTCATCCAAAAATGCTGTTAGAATGCAGCGCATGATATTTGTATACATTTCTGTCCCCTTGAATCCTGGATCACTTTTGAGATGTTGGAGAAAGCATTGGAGCACATTTTTTCAGCAGATGAGTAATTCATCTTATCTTCGGCCTTTAAATCAGGCGTTGTTAGCAGATGCTGGTCTTCAGAAACGTATCCCATTAATTTATAAAGATGTTCTACAGTAGCAAAATAGTTACAAAGAGGTAAAACGATCCCTGGCTTTAAAAATCGGGTGTGAAGTTTGGTAATAATATGTACACTGTCTTGAATATGACATTCATCTACTTTTGTTATATCGGTATGAAATCAATTCCACTTTATGTCATCGAGATGATTATCAGCGTCAGTATCGGCCACACTATCATGAGCATCAGTCGTGGCGTCAGCTTTTGGGAGGTCTGAATTTATTCGCGGGAATTTTCATCTGACGAAAACCCAATTATTGTTATACCATGTTTCTTAGCTGTTTGTTTCATATATTCCCATCGTTGCAGAAGTTCTTCGGCAGTAAATTTACTATCCGTTCCAAACACAGATATACAATAGGCTGGTGCGTCATACGAAAGAGGTTGTGCTATTATTACGTAAGCGTAATTAGACTTTACACTAGACTCGAAAAATGCTTCAATTTTTCAGCAAATGAAGCAATATATTTGTTACTTATGTGTACACCATTTTTAAGAGGCAGTACAAAACCTACTTAATTACACGTTCATAATATGCAATTTTGATCTTAACTCACTTTCCGTCTTCAGCCACCCAAATAATTTTGGGCAGATTTCGGTTTACTGAAAACAGTCGGAGACATTCAAAATCAAATTCTTCTTCTTCAATGGGTTCTCGGTTGTTACTAAGGTATCGATTAAGAGTGGTTTTGCATAAAGCGGTTCATATAATAGTTTTGACAGAAGTTTTGGTTAGCTTTCAATGGTTGTGTTCCCGGTGCGAGCGTAATAAAATATTTTACATAACCCCGCAATCACACTTGATCCCTGTCGATCAATAAAAATGTGGATTAATCAGAACTTATTAATCAAACGAAAATATGTTTTGAGGATCTGGCATTAATATACGACTCCTCAATCGCGCAGGCCGTACCTGGAAACAACATAATTTTGCCAATATTAGCATAGTAATGCCAACTAATTCCTAAAAATTCCTAGTAATGCTCACTAATTCCCAGTAACTCCTTGCTAATGCTCACTAATTCCTAGTAATGCCTATTAATGCCCACTAATTCCTGTGCAATGCCCAGTAATACCCAGGGTTTGTACAGCGCAATGCCCCAGCGGTTTACCCCTCGGGTATACCTGAATAGCTTTAAAACTGTCAAATGAGTTACGGAAGAAAATCAATATTTATATTATCATGGTACCTCAACATTATCGTTAATAACTAAAAATTTCCCTCGAAATTATTCATATGGACATATTCAAGTAAAGTGTTTTGAGCAACCCTTCAATATAGAACATATCTACAACTCTTCATGTCGAGTAAAATTGGATGGTACGAAGATTAAAGCACACATTTGCTTTTAGCGGCTTATAAAGTTTACGAACACTGAGCATAATACGATTACGTTTGCACTCATATTCAGAAATTCCAAAAATAATATTTGTTCTCGACTCGTAATAACCAGCATTTTAAGGACAGAAATATGTTTAGATTTATTTCAGGATGAGCAGGAAATTAAATTGAAAGTTGTTGTAACTCTGAAAGTATTAAACAATATTTGCTTTTCAGCAAATCTCTGTAAATGTACTATTGTAGTATTTTTATTTGTAATTATTTACATTGCATCACTTACTAATAAGCCAAACATACCAGGTAAAGTAGAGGAAATTTTGCCATAGTCGTATTTTTTCAACTCTTCATATTTTTTGGATCGGTAAACACGAATATGAACTTTGCTGACAGACAATCTGCTCGGAAACCTTTTTTTTTACAAAAAAACTTATAATTAACTTATGGCACCCTTGTCAGTTTTTGGCTTGAACCTTGAAAACCGTGCATTTTATCTCATAAAACGAAGGAAATAAAAAATAAATATTGAGGAAGAATTTATGAAATATGGTTACAATAATTGCACTAGAAATTCATACATATCATACAATCTAAGAAAAAGGAAATTTGTAAAAAATAAAAAGACACAGTAAATAAAAAAGTAATATAAGTAGTAGTAGGTAGAACTCCTAGATGTCGGTTCCATAACTCCCTATTGCTGTAGAACTTTGGGTCGACTTCAGTTTGCTTGAAAGCTCAGTTGGTATTAGATGGATTCGTTGAGTGATGGTGGTGATCGATTTAGCTTGGAAAAAGACTATTTTACATACCTTCGATGTTAGGCAAATGGTAAACTCATCTTCAATCGTAACCCTGGCTCGTTTATTTTAGGAGTAACAGACTCAGAGTCGCCTGATATTTAAGCGGTCGGCGCCGCCGGCAGCGGCATACGCTTCCTATTGATGGTGGGGATGAATTCGATTTTAGCGGTTGTACTCCATATAACCCAGTGAGGCTTTATCTGGGGTTTTACTATATTTAGTATACTAGGGGGGTTAATACAGCTCCATTGCCAGAAGCTGTTAAGATTATGTTCCTTGGTTAACTCTTTGTTTATTTTCAAATAAGACTTACAAAGTATACTAAATACCTTATTTTAATTTAATATATCCATTAACTAAGTAGGTGTATGACTAATGAGAAACATGATGACGAAAACGAAGGTATCAGTTTCATATGACAAGGATAACGTACCCTCCAAATCGTTTGTGCATAGAAAAGTCCATTTTCCATTTAGGCTTTGTCTGTATATTTCCTATTTAATTTCGTTGGGACATCTCTATTATTGTCTCTTCAACAAAGAATGAATGGTTTAGATGAAATATTGCTTGCTAATCATTACATAGTAAACCGGAGGACAAAAGTTCCTTTTGAAAATTTCGAGTGTGTCTTTCTAAATACTGGCATAATATTTCTTGACTTTGATTGTCCTTCCATTTTTAAATAATCGAACGAATTTGCTTATATTATTGTGGAGCTAAAACTAAACGCTCAAAAAGTCAGAAAAGGAAAGTTCCTTCGGGTTATATTAACATGAAATTTTGACCGTAACAGACCTGCCAACATTGCTTGTTCAACTACATATTTCTTTAATTGCAAGTGAAACATTCTCATCATTCGTTCATATCATTTTCACTTCACATGTCCCGATTTACGTGTAAAAAAACTAGAAGTAGTTAATTTTCCATATAAAAAAAAGCCCAATATGTTAACGATTTTAATGAAGACCTTAAATAAAAAAACTAGCTTGTCTAATGGTAGTTTATTAAAATCAATGATACAATTACAATAGTATTAAACAAACAAAAAGGGTATATAGTTGTTTTAAATAAGCTAAACTAGAAAAATTAACTACTAATATAAATTAGTCGACCATTAGAATAAACTGCTTCATCTGCTTTTGTATTGCTATTAATAATCTTTATTTACAGCATTTTTAGTTAGTCTAGCAACGGTATTTCTACTAATAATGCTTAATCCGTATATCTTATAATGCCTATATTATTTAGTAAACTTCGTATCATCAACTATGACTATAATATAGATCATTATTTATGATACCTGATATATATGTTATGCTATTATATTACTTTTAATCTTAGTTTAATTTCTTTTTTTTTTATTTATTATATCATTAATCCTCATATAATATTTCCCCTGGTGTATTAAGTAAATCGCTTTTCTTGTCTTTAGATTGCGATTTTAATAAAGGGTTTCAGGTTAGGCAGTCATATTACAGCTCTTTGAGTTGAGCGAGCCGGACGCTCTAAAACTTAGAACCTTCATTTAATTTTAAAATGTGGCGGTTTTTGAGAGAGCTCCGAATTATAAGATTACCTCAATATTTATATTCAGTAATGCTACAAACATTGCTGGTAAACACGCTAAATAATTTAAACTTGCAAAGTTTTAATCTATGCAAATGTCGTTTGAGGGGAGTGGAAAATTTGTCAAAGCGACTCCAGCAGGCCTACCATGGGCATCGTAAAAGTATATCTGAAATACCAGCAGAGAAATGAGGTATAAAAATAAAAGAAGGTGGGAAATATTAACTGATGGGCCAATAATTAAAAAGTGTAATCACTCTTAAATCAAGACCAAATTAAAAGAAATTAGCAACTATTCACGAAGAATCACAAATCACAAAATGGCGTGCTACGCTCTTTATTGTCTTCTAATTTTTTTTGTTTACCTTCACTTCAGATTAGAAGAAACTGAGAGTGACTATAGTTAAGTTAAAAATTTCAAATCTTAATAAAAAAAGCTTGCAAATACCGTTGCGTAGGGTAGAACAAGTTGTTGCCGAAGCGTGCAAATTAGGCTCTAGTTCAATATATCGGATAGTAAGAGGCTTTTTAATTTAAAGGCTCCACCAAATTGTAGAAGGCACAAGCTAGAAAATCCCCAAGTTGTAGCATGGAACTCGTTGTGGCTTAGGTTTCGCAAAAAAATAAAATATGAATAATAAACTCAGCGGTGGACGCCAGAAATTTGCCAAGAATAATAAAAAATATATATAAACAATAACGAATGTAGGACTTAAGTTAGTAATAAAGATAAATCAATAAATAAAAATGATTCAGTTATTGAGCCCAAATATTACAAATCAAATATACTTGCCACTTACTTCTTACTTCCTTTTGGAACAGTGTTACTAACGATAAATGAAATAGGTAGATGGGTAAATAGAAAATTTATTTATTATTTATTACCAGAAAAATATAGGTTGTCGGGTACAAGGAAAATAAAAAAAGATTGGTTGAAAAGTCGAAAGAACTGGACTTCAAGTCAACATTTCAGATTTTAACGAATAGTTATGCAAAATGAAGTAAGTATTCGTTAGGTCGGTTAACAGAGACTAACTAATAACTAGTAAGTTTACATATTACAGTACATAAATATATATCTGCTATGCAATGACTCAAACAATGAGATATTTAATTGCCAATAAACACTAAAACATGTCAAAATCAGGATAAATATTAGATAATCAGTTGCTAGATTAACCCCCTAAACATGATGAGGTTACGAGTTCACATCATAGAATCCATTTGGATGTAAAATCAATGTGCTACTCTAGTTACAGGTTTCTAAAATAAACAACCATGAAAAATAGTACGACTTGTAATATTCTACAAATAGTCAATTGATCCAATAAAATAAAACTAAACTTGTTTTAGGTTAAAGAAAATTGACCAGCTATTCAGTCCAACATCAGACTTGTTTTACGTTAAATACAGTTTACCAGATATTAAGCTTCGAAAGAAATAAGGCAAACAAAAGGTATGGTCTCATTAGAGATATATACCTTACTTAAGTAAAAAAAAATATTCTAAAGGAGAGAGGAAGAAAAATTAATTAAGAATTCGAAGGCTAACTACTAGCCCGATATACACTAACCAGTAATTAATCCAAATAAATATACAAAATATAGATTTCTTCCAGTTTAAGAACAGCTCCCCGGGCAGCTTCCAGAAGAAATGATTCACACTTACGGAACACTAAGTACAAGGGACTTCCTCGATAGTAGAAGCACTGTAAGTGTAGCTGAAAATAGTCCAGTCAAGAGACCAGCAGAGAACTTGACTCTTAGTTAGGGTCAGCCTAAAACAATATATTCAAAGTTCCGCATATAACTCAATCAATGAAAATGTACAATCAGAGCCAATAAAATAACATGCCAAGGAAAATATATAATCAGGTTATACCAATAAAGGACAGTTATATGCTCAACGCCGGAACCACTAGCTGCCTCAAAGGGTGGGCGAGAAAAGCCTCTCTAAGGAAAATTAAAATGGAATTAGGGACTATTCACGTGGCTCTCTTTCACAAAATGGACGACACTAAAAAAACAAGGTCAACTCACCTGACAAAAAGCAGTACAACATCCCATCAAGAAGTGAGTTTCAGGCACTAACAAACCACTAACTAAAGACAAGGCAAAGGAAACTCCAAAACCGGGTCGGTGAGAAAATCCCACAAAAAGTAAAATCAATTCAATTTTCATCCGACACTGACCACTGCTGCTACAAACGGCAGACCGACATAGAGTGACATTAGTGACAAATCGAGAAACCAGCGTGGAAGGCACGGAACTTCGGTAATACTGCGCATCACATAACTCCCCCAACAACTTTTCCAGTTGATTTCCAAAATGGAAGTCTAGATTATGATGCACCGAAGCCTATTCCAATTAATTACTCGAATTAGCCCAAAGAAAGTGACCATTTGCCCCGACATTTATGAAGAGAGGTGTGAAATAATAAATCTCATTTCGTACAATCAATTAGTACGCGTTATTATCAGAAACCAGCAATTCGAACTTAACGAAATCTACGTGAAAGAAAATCCAAGCCATTGCGATCTTGAATTTTAGAGAGTATTTCTTCTACCATGTCGTAGGTATTTATACATTCCGTAAATGTATATGGCACCTCGGTGTTGTTATTGGTCAAACCATTCAAAATTTGAACTTCTATCTAATCAACGCGCCGGCGCCGGTGCCATAATCTTGTACGGAATGTAATTCGGTGCCATATTCAGGTACCGACTGTAATAATTACTTTTGCACTATAAATATATTCCGAAGGCTTCAAAGAGTATGGTAGAAGTTCGGAAAGGATACGGGGTGTCTTTTAAAGACAAGCGTCTTCAAACATGCGTTTGTAGTTAGTACTATTAACTTCACGCATGGCACTTCGCTCGCTTCGCTCGCTCCGGGGTGCAATCAAACAGACTAACCAAAATTAACATAAACTAACCAAAACTTACCGAAACTAACCCAAACTACCGCTAATTTAAAAAAAAAACATAACCTTAAAAAAAATTAAAAAACGCTTGCCACTGAATCTAACTCGGAGGCAAACTGAAGCATCGTATCAGAAGCACAGCATCTAACTACTGCCGCCACCAGGCTTGCTCAATATGATCCACTGAATCGCATAGACATGCTGCTCAATAAACTGTTATTACATTCCGTAAGTGCATATGGCACCGATTTACATTCCGTACATGCATATGGCACTCGAAGTTTAATTGGTTTAAATTTTAAATCCAACCAATGGGATAGTGCTAGGTGCCTTATACATTTACGGAATGTATAAATGCATGCCGTAGAGGTTACCACAAATAGACATAATCTCATTTGGATCGACACTATCGACCTCTGAACTTTATGGCGATTCTTAACATTTCGGTGAATAAATAAATGAACTCGAAAATCAGGACCGTCACAGGCGAAACTAAAAAATGTAAAAAACAACTCACCTGCGACGAAACTTTCAGTTACGGAGTGAGTCCAGGCACCAAATCAAAAAAAATATATTAGAGGCAATAACAAGGTACGGCCTGCGACTCAAAAATAAGTAGGTCTGGCAAAAGATGTGGGCAAGGGTATTCTACACAAAAGAACTGTTCCACCGCGATACATCACTGCAAATCGCAGTGGCTGATCTTTGAAAAGTATCTCTTGTCGATTTTCATTGCTGGAGGTCATGCAAACAAGGCTACGAGTAGCCTTGCAATGTAACCCAAACTCCATCGGAAGCTCTCCTTCAAAATTGAAGTGAGCCTCATGCCACGTGACATACAAGGATCAAAGCTCCGCGTAACTTGCGCCAGGCAGAAACGACAGGATTAGAAAAGAAATTCTTTACTGTCTCCAATAATCCATTACTACGAGCAATTACGAGTCTCGAGATACGAATCCATTAATGTTTTGCGATTTTTCTCTTCTTGCACTGCATCAACGACATATGTGTTGTATACAGCGTGATCAGTTAAGGCCACGGAGCGGCTGTATCTCGAAAGCTATCCATGCTACGATTCTGAAGTAAAAAATTTATTAAGAAAACTGGCCAAAATAATTTGATTAAAAATATTTTTAAGTTCATAACTTAACCGCAAGAGGGCGCATTTGCTACGGTATTACAATAAAACGCAAAATGCTCCAAATATCTCAGATACAATGTAGGTCGGAAATACACTTTTTAGAATCTATGTTCAATTCTCTACAAATTTTGTTTAAACTATTTTTCTCTAATTACCATGGCAACTGCAGGGTGATGGACAACAGTTTTAAAATGCTGTAACTTTGGTTTGCCTTAACCAAATTTAACAAACGATGGCTCATTTTAAAGAACTCTTTAATCCGATTTCATTTTATTATAAACAAATCAAAAATTAATTGTTATACTCAACGATAAGGGGCGCCATTCAAAAAAATTTCATACTCGTTCCGATTTCCTAAAAAATTTAAATGCAACCCTATAGCTTTTTTTACTTTGTTTGATAGGTCATTAGTTAAGATAAATAAATTTGAAAACCGGAGGTCGATATCTCTTTTCGTTTTAAAATTATTGCAAAAATAGTAGACGAGTGTCAGAGAAAAATGACAATCCTCTAAATAAAATTAACTAGCCCTAAATGAATGATAAATATTAAAACTAAGCAAAACTTATCCATAAATAATTATTCTTCGTGATTTTAGTATTTTTTCTAATAATTAGAGTGGTTTATTATTATTTTTTCTATTAAGAAAGACGTCAGCATATGTATTGATTCAATTATTGGAAAAAATGAATTTATAGCGAAGCTGGCCATGATCTATTAAACGACAATAGAAACTACACGGGTAAACGGTTTACTTCAAATTGATGATCAAATTTATTATTATTAGTAGTATTATAAGGAAATAATAGACGTAATAATATTGTAAAATATTTAATAAATAAATTACCATTAAAGAATATATTACTAAAAAATTCAACACTAATTAAAACGAATCGCGTAACAGTAAATAAAACACAACTAAATTACATCAAAATAACTTATATATAACAAATTTATCTTAAATATTCAAATTGTCTTCCATCGTTTTGAATGCAGCGATTTAGCAGTCTCCGAGTGGAAAATGCAGCAGCTTCGATTTCCCCTCTAGATATACTATTTATAACATTTTTAATTCGACCTATCATCTCTTCTCGGTTAGTTGGTCGAGTTTTATACACTTCCTTTATTCTGCCTCATGTATAAAAATCCATATAAGTCAAATCGGGGGACCTAGGTGGCCAGGGAAACAAGCTGCCTCTACCAATCCACCGGTTGGGAAACTGTTGATTCATGTAATCTTGTACAATACGGGATTAATGGGCTGGACACCCGTCGTGCTGTAACCACATATTTTGTTCTTGTTTCCAAGGGAACTTCTTCCAGTAATCTCGGCAAATCAAATGTTAAGAAATGCAAGTAGATTTCACTTGTTAAATTACTTCCAAAGATATGCGGGCCAATAATCATTCAATCGATAATAACACACCTGACATAAACGCTCCAGCTATGCTGTTTATCAACTTCACGCATTCAGTGTCGATTAGTATTCGACCAGTAATTCATATTATGAAGGTTCACTTATATTATTGCCAAATGAGGCTTCGTCTGTCCACAATATTTGGCACGAAATGTGAGAGTTCTCTCGGGCCATGTTTTTAAGCCAGTGGCAAAAATTCAACTATGATCTAAATCACTTTCCTTTAAGATATTCTATTTTCTGCAAGAAATTTCTTTTTGAACCAAAAGAAATTCCCAAGTCTTAAGCCATTTTTCTAATACTTATATGGGGAATGGGGATCCAATACATTTATAATATTTTCTTCTGTCCTTATCCGGCGATGTCTTTTTACAGCAGGAACTGATTGGTCTCGGCCAGTCTGTCTCAAGCGTCGGGCTGAACGGTGAAATACCTCTCTAGAGCGGTGTACTCTGAATGGGAACGCAAAACATACTCTCTTACTCTCTAGAAGCTATAACTGAGTTTTCAAAACATTAAAAAAAATAGCTGACATATCATGCGCGCCTTCAGTCATAAAAGGCATTTTTTTCCGTAAGAATACATTTATCGAATATAATAATTTCAAATTATGCCAACAGTAGAAACTGTCACTATGACATTTAACGTGAATGATAAATTTTTTCATTGTCTCATTGTAATAGATCATGGCCTGCTTCGCTATAAATGCAATACTGCAATACACATTTTTAACAAAACAAAAATAATAAAACACTCTAATTATTACAAAAAGAAACTAAAATCACGAAGAACAATCATTTATGGACAAATTTTGTAGAGTTTTAGCATTTGTCATTCCTTTAAGCAAGTTAATTTTATTTAGATGACCCTCTAACACTCGTCTACTATTTTTGCAATAATTTTAAAACGAAAAGAGATATCGACCTCCGGTTTTCAAATTTATTTGTCTTAAATAATGATCTATCAAACAGAGCAAAAAAATCTATAGGGTTGCATTTAAATTTTATAAGAAATCGGAACGAGTATGACATTTTTTGAATAGCGCCCCCTATCTTCAAGCATATAAATTAATTTTTAATTGTTTATAAGTAAATTAAATCGGATTAAAGAGTCCTTTAAAATGAGCCATCGTTTGTTAAATTCGGTTAAGGCAATTTCAAGTTAAAGCATTTTAAAATTTTTAAACTGCTGTCCATCACCCTGCAGTTGCCATGGTAATTAGAGAAAAATTGTTTAAACAAAATTTGTAGAGAATTGAACATAGATTCTAAAAAGTGTATTTCCGACCTACATTGTGTCTAAGATATTTAGAGCATTATGCGTTTTGTTGTAACACCATAGCAAATGCGCCCCCTTGCGGTTGAGTTAAGAACTTAAAAATATTTTTAATCAAATTCTTTTGGCCATATTTTTTAATACATTTTTTACTCCAGAATCGTAGCATGAATGGTTTCCGAGATATAGCTGCTCCGTAGCCTTAACTGATCACGCTGTATAGCACCTATAATATGTAATATTAAGGCAGAGCAAAGGATCTCAAAAACAAATATTTTAAAATCATTGATCAAAAATACAGCAGTTTGGAGCATACGTTCCAAGTTGACGACCGATAGCGTCTCTAAATTACCCCTTCTACGTCCAGCGCAGGGCAAACTTCAAGCCCAGATGACAATTCGATTCCCAAAAGGCCACAACCATGCAAAATAATCGAACTCAATGTTATAGAAAATCAATTTAAATTCGAAATAAAGCAGGATTTATGATGATATATGACCAAAATAACCATAAAATAAGGTAAGATTAATGGCCCCAGATTAATGGACACATCACTTTTAGTGACTCATTTTACAGCAATAAAATCAGAAATGCTAGCCATTTTTATGGTCTAACTAGTATACTTAATGAAAGATAATAAAAACATCGATAAGATTTTCTTTTGTAATTTATCCTATATATAAAAGTTATTACACGCGTGCGACTAACCCAAACAATTATGTTTAGGTTAGTTTGGGTTCTGAATCAAATGGACGTACTAGATAAAAAACAGAAACAATGTTGTAAAAATCTGTCCTGGGTTGTTATTACTGTGTTATTACATTTTCTAATATTGAATCCGACTTCAGGTTCTCTATATATTAGCACATCAAATGGCAGCTTTTGCCAACATAATTAAAGTAGAAGATGTTTTTTGTCCTCACTTTCAGAATCCTAAGTATAAATATCCCTACAACCCTATACCAAATTAGCACTTTTACTTTGAATAATTGCGTCACTTAAACTTAGTGGATGTGAGCAACGTAAAAGGCTTGTTTTTGCCATGTTCTTTCGCCCTCGAATCCGTTTGAATATTCATGGAGGCGTGTTCCTAATTTACACTCTCAAAATGTGGCGAACCTCATGTGCTGCATTTTATAAAATCTGCAAATGTTGCTTAATTGAGTTTTCCGACGTGTCGGTTTTTCTCTACGAAAACTAACGAGATTTTGCTCAAGGCTTCTAACAAGCTGATGAGCCATGAGTTGCTTTGCATTTGTATGAGCACATATTAAAATTAGCTTGTTAAATGTTTATTTAAAATCAATTAAATAAGCATAAGTCCATTAATATGGAGCGCTTGCCTACATGTACTCTTTGTTTGGTAATTCTGATTAGACTAAGTAATCAATGAATTTTGTTGCTGCATTTTTAAACAAAATTCAAGCAGTACTTACTAAACTTACTGTTAGTATAACCCACTATTTTATTGAAGTAAATAAAACAAAGGTTATAGAATCCAGAAAACATAAAGCAGTAGTAACGATATCCATTTTTTTAAAGTGAAAACTTCTTTGGGCGCCTTTTGCATTTTTTTTGTGGAGGTTGAATGAGACCGAGACGTTACCCTCAGATATGTAACGTCCGGCGTCACGCGTCACGCTCCTTCTACTGGCATGTTGCCGTATAGGTAGAGAGTCGAATTTCTCAGGGAATGTAGCCGGGGTAAAAAAGAAGATCCTGGAACCCCATACCCCCCTCCGGTTGGCCAGGGGAGGGGGAGAAGGAAAAACTTAAAATAATTAATTTCAGGAGAACGGGAAGAGGTACGGGGTCGAAATTTGTATGGTAGGTGCGTCCCATGGGGGGGCCACCTTGGACCGTACTAATTTAAGGGGGGAATCTGTGGGAAAAACCGTTCCCGTATAGGTAGAGGGCTGAAATTTTCAGGGGATGTCGCCGGGGTAAAAAAGAAGATCCTGGACGAAAACAGGACCTCGTACCACCGCCCCCCCCCCCCCCCCGCTTTTTGGCGAGGGAAGGGGCGAGAAGGAAAAACATAAATAATTAATTTCGGGAGAACGGGAAGAGGTACGGGGTGGAAATTTGTAATGCGGAAACTTGGAGTTTAAATTAGATCCAGTTATAGCATTTTACATTTGTTTTTTGAAATCGACAAAAACGCACCGGGCTCTTGTGAGCACCGGTTACGAGTGAAACTAATAGTAGAGGAATTATAGATTTTGGGGCGAAAAAAATTCATTCACAACATCTGACAACGGATTTCGGTTCCCAAGACAGTTTCCTGTCTCCGGAAACAAAGTCCCCAAAAATTCCCGCATTGGAAAACATACTAGAGGGAATGAAAATATTACAATATTAATGTAAACTACTCGAAAGGGAAATTAGCGTTCACGATCCGACATCGACATGCCCAAACATTTGAGCAGCCCTCATAAAATCACTGCGCATGGTTATGATTTTACAGTCGTTTACACATTTCCGTCCCCATCCGCATGTACATTTCCGTCCAATTTGCCCAGATTACCCTCATACCGCCGCGTAAAATGTTTACACATCAAAATTAACCATACTAATCAACGCGAGCGAAGCCGCGGGTAAAAGCTAAAAGTGTCTTATGTCCTTTACTATACGCTTGAAAATATCTGTACAAAATTTCATGATGATCGATTAAGTAGTATATGCGTGAAAGCGTAAGAAACAAACAAACGCATTCGCATTTATAATATTAGTTATTCGCATTTATAAAATTAGTTAGGATTCTTTAATAAAACTTACGGTCAACTTCAATAGGTGTGAATTATAATTCACTGCACAAATTCGACACGAAAATATAATGCCTCCAGGACTAACATCAACCCATGGACACAGCTTATTCACTACCAGTTAGTCATCTTGTGGCGGCATCCTTTTATTTGGAATAATCAATAACCAAAATTTTGCAAATTTTAGAAGAGGTCCATGACTCAATAATGTTATAAACGTCTGGGCATCTGAATAATACTTTTGACAGTTTTTCATCGTCTAAAATCCGTTTAAACCCGATTTTAAATGGCAACATTGTATAAAACTCCGAAATTTCCGGACGTCTCCGGACGAATTTGTCACGGATTTTGACGCGAAAATTCATTTTAAATTCAACCGTCTATTAAAAATAAGCTGTGCTATGGATCCAATTACGCTGCGAATATAATATAATGAAAATTTAATACCGCCCTAGCGACTAGCTTTTTAGAAGCGCCATTTGAGTCGTTGCAGTCGTGGCTGTCCTGGATTAGCTTGCTCCTCAATGCGCACGGGTTATAATATTACATCGGTTTACACATTTCCGTCCGCACATTTCCGTGCCATTTGTCGAGATTTACCTTCATACCGCCGTGTAAGAAGTTTACATGATACAATAAACGTAAGGTATGATATCGCGCAGGCGACGATTCGTCTGTGACGTCATGGCGAGCTTTGTTTGGCGCACCGGCCGGCATTTACAACATGAACCACGATACATGAACGAACATGTGCTTTGCATTTGAGATTCGTAAGTTTTAGATTTAAATTTTGTTGGCGTTACTGTTCCTTAGACGATGTTTGTTGGTATTTTTAATTAAAAAACGTTTAATTATGAGGTGTGCTGTGGACGGATGCAAGGCAAAAACTTTGATAGGAATATAAGGTGTTTCACTTTTCCCAAAGACAAAATATGTGTAGTAAATGGGTTCACCTGTGTTTTCGTAAGGATAAATTTAATAAAACTTCCGCACGTATTTGCTCAAAACATTTTGAGGAAGATGACTATGTACAGGGTGGCCCGTTTAAGACGGGCCTATACCCTATCTCGAAGACTACGATGGTTGCAAAAAAAATTAAAAACAAAAGTTGTTCCTAGTAAAACGATCTTTACTTTTTTGTATTTTTTTAATCTTTACTTTTTTATATACAGGTGGTCAAAGAAAGTTACACTTTTTTAAATGAAACAACCTATATTTTATTACATTTTTGGATACTACTTAAAATTCTATGCACGTTAAATTTGATGTATGATGTTATACCTCTACAGTTAGTAGTTTCACAGCTATAAACAGTTGAAAATCGGTACTGTGGCTTCTTTTCATATTGGTAGCAGGAAGACCATTAAAGATGGAATAAAATTAATTCCACATTCCTATCTTAACTTTCCAAGAGCTATCTGATGGTGCTAACTGATGGTACCTACAGCGGTACCAGATTTGGTACCCACGGTACCACCTGCCAATGATACCTCCCGTGGTACCAGATTTGGTACTCATGGTACCAGATTTGGTACCCATGGTACCACCTGCCAGTGGTACCTACCGATGTACCAGATTTTGTACCCATGGTACCACCTGCTAATTAGTACCGTCAGATAGCTCTTGAAAAGTTAAGATAGGAATGTGAAATAAATTTTACTCCATCTCTAATGGTCTTGCTACCATCAGGATTTGATAAATTTAATAATTTCTAAAAAAAGAAAGATGACTAAAATTATGATTTAAGAAAAAATATTATTATCGATTTCCTTTTTTTTACTGTCGATTGGCCAATACTCAATAAACGTTTTTAGATAAAAGTAAAAGTTTATTACGTTTCTCAAAAGATGCTGTTTTTAATACAACTATCTTGATCCATTCATCATATAAGTTATGTTGAATATTATTTTTTTTATTAGTATTTTTATAGTATTAATATGCAATAATTAGTTTTTAATTTCACCCAGGACACAAATTTTCTTAAAAAATAGAGAAAATAGGTAAAACATAATGATTATGTGCCTATAAACGTATGCATTTCAATAGAAGCCAATCACGCAATGACGTCAATGCGCGGAGCGAACGAATTTGAGACGGTTAGGTATCATACCTTCCGTTTATTGTATCATGAGAAGTTTACACATCAAAAACAAGGCATTATGGGCCTGAACCGTTGTCAAGCTGAAGCAGATCTTGTGAGTGTGTGCATGTTTTGTGAATGTGGGTTAGTAGTGTTTAGGTGTGGGTATGTGTGGATGGTTTGGTGGGGGGTTTTAAATGAGATGAAAATATGATAAAAGGGTTTTTTATAGGGAAATAAGGGCACATAAGCCCTTCAAAATATGTAATTATTATAAATATTCATATTAAACCTAACAGTACCACCACAGATCTATATAGCTACGCAACAGATACCTCTTCCAATGCTTTTTGCGCGGGGCCAAAAATGTTCACCGGCTTTCTCGAACGAGTGAACCAGTTGTCTAGGAATGGGTCAGTGTTGCCAAGTTATCACGTCGAACAATATGTCTGCTGACTTTTTGACCTATTCAAATCATCGAGTTTTATTATTAATATTTATGTATCAAATTAACACAAACATATTTTTTTAGAAAAATACGATTTTTACACTTTTTATTAAGTATGTTAGTTTATTAATGAAACGGCAATTTAAATGAACAAATTTATAATATTGATAGTAGAGTTTAAAACAAAATTAAAATGATACTTTGACATGTCGATAAACATTTCAAAAATTCCTTTGATCTTCGAAACAAAAACCTGAGTGATAATATTATTACTTAATACAAATAAGAGATATTACAGTATAAGTAAACAAAATTTTTAATGACCTTTTACACAGATATTTAATGTGAGTTTTAGCCCATGTCCATGCACACCATTCACTGAATCTGATAATGAACTTTAATTTGACATAATATATCATACGATTGCCAAGAAAATGAGTAATACCATAACGTGATATGAAAGGTAAACTACAGTTCGCGACTTGGCAACACGCGGGGCAAAACAGGTCTAAATAGGAAAATATTTAAGTTTATTACATCATTGGCGAGCGACACTTTTAATACCGGAGTAGGCATCTGTTGCGTAGCTATATAGATCTGTGGTACCACTTATTACTTAAAACATATCATGTGTGGACCTAGATTTTACTGAAACAGTAGTATAAAAGCTTTACAAGGTACAGTTAAATCAGTCTATAAATATGGCTAGAAATACCATGACCTAACACTTTCACAAATAACTATGAAATTAAAAATGCAATGAAATTACTCTAGATGCCATCTGGGTCGTCGGAGTCATTTTCATTATGAGACAATTCTGCATTAGAACACTTTCAGTGCAGTGATAAGACAATTCCCGGCACACCATCTCTGCGGACCGATATCCACATACATTTGCACATCCGGACTAGCACCTAATTAGGTTCAGGAGACGGCGGGGCAGCTTGCAGGTCGGAGCAGTGTGGCACAAGCCGCACTGAGTTATCCAGGTTTCTCTAGCCATACTTCGTTGCGTAGAGCTTTGTTCCTGTTCCAAGCTATTCTTGAACCCAACAAATAACAACCTAATTAATATTTTACTAATCCAGAATGTTTTACCGTTTTATTTTTCTTTAACTTACCTGCAGGTAGAAGTGCAATGAATGATGTCGAGCAGCTGCACTTGTAGGGGGAAAAGATTCAGCTGCAAATTAGCATCTAGTTTTTGCGTGGCTGCTAACCTGTTGTATAGGTTGTAGCGAAGGGCATGTATGTTGGCACATTTCGCTCCTCTATACAAAGCAAGAAGTATTTTCTCGCTGCAAGAGACGATCCTCCCCACATCTGCTCCGGGCTGATTTAAAAGTCCAACTTCTTGACAAAGCTGTTCTTTGCCTTGGAGAACTTTCAATGTTTTCCTTTTCAAAAAATAGCTGATGAAGCTATTCAGTTCATAGCCAGAAAAGGCGTGAGCAAGAAAATGGCTGACCTGACATTGCCAATGCGCTCCACAGGTCCCTGGGACGAGGAGACACAACTTCTGGGTAGGTTCTCTGCGCTGGACAAGCATGGCAAAAATATTCATATCTGTTGCAGTTATAGCAACAGTCCGGCCATTATTTTTCATAATACCTCTCTGAAAACTATCATTTTCGACGTCTCTGTAGAGCAAATAAAGTAAGTCTTTCCGGTCCGGGCACGGGAAAAAATTTTCCGGTCCCTAATTATTAGGTAGCGGGAGGGAGCGGGAAAAGTTTTCCCGCTCCCTGATTTTAAGTGCTAAATTTGCAGTTATTTAGTCACAGCATAAGCATAAAGTATAATAAATTGGGTTAAAATTATACAGCGTTGCAGTCTACAAGATTAAACTAGTACACTTTAGCGCCAAAAGTCTAATTTTAAGTGAAATTATTTTATTTATTCTGACATTACTTGTCACAAATACTTTAGAATTAGCTGCCTATTCAATTACCTACAACAAAGCATACAAACACATTTCCATAGCAACGCTTGATGAATATTAGATAAATACCTGTCTTGCTTGTCTTGCAAGTTTGACGTTTGCTGTCATCTGAATACAAAATGTATTATGACATGATTTTGGATAGGTAAAATTATAATAATTTTATGAACCACTTAAATAAGTAAACCACTTAAGATTTCCACTAACATTATTTAAACATGACAAGTGTTTCGACGTTAACGTATTTTTCAAATGTGAATAGTTACACTAAAATATGCTAAATTTATATAGTTCAGCTGTTGCAGGTAAATTACAAGAAATAATCTTGACTCAGGCGCCTTATAAATAGCAAAGGAAACAAGTTAACAATTTCTAGCAAAGGTTTAATAGCGGAGAAAACCCAAAATCAGTTTGTTCGTTAAGTAATATATTAAATTTTTTATATTTATTGATTTCCATAATTTCTTACAGATTTAATTTTTTACCTTAATTTTCAATATGTAAAACATTGAAATCATTATTGAAAATGTGGTTCTCATTAATTAAATGACAAGCATAGTTAGAAGTATCCTTGCCATTAATGGAACAAGACTGGTGTTCTTTAATTCTCGTTTCAAAAGGTCTACCAGTTTGACTAATATATACTTTGGAACACGAACCACAATTTAATTTATAGACACCATTTTCCTTACTTTTAGGTGTAGGGGATTTGTTATTTTTAATGAATTTACTAATTTTATTCTAAGAAAATGTCTAATTGTATTGACGTCCCATTAAAACAAACTAAAATGTCATCCACATATCGATACCAATATAAGCAATATTTGCTAAGATGGTGTTCATGTATTGATTTTTCTAAATTGTCCATAAAGATTTCAGCTAAAATAGGACTAAGTGGATTACCCATTATTATACCTTCGATACAAGTGTAAATCTTATCGTTAAATTCAAAATAATTTTGATCTAAACATAATGACAAGCAATTTAAAATATCCTGTTTTATTATGTGATTTAATGATCACAGAATTTATTAACACATTACATTCCAATTTTAAATTTACAGTAGAATTGGAACAGGAACACTCTATTAATTTTTTAGACCTCAAAATTTCAAATGTAAACAATAAACATATCGTTGACATCTATCGCAAACCATCTTATACGGATATAATTATTCACAACTCATCTAACCATCCGTACAATCAAAAAATGGCAGCATTTAATAGTTTTATACATAGACTAAATAACATTCCTTTGTCTGAAGATAATTACAATAAAGAGATTAATATAATCAAACAAATTGCTGTGTATAATGGTTATAAGGCTAACATTGTTGATAATTTAATTAAAAATTACGATATCAAAAAAGCTTTAGAATTGGTGTACCCAAAAATTAATATTAATGAACTTAACAATTATCAAATTTTAACACACACAGGAAAGTTAACACAAAAAATTACACAGTATATAAAAAATAAAAATATGAATGCCAAAATTGCCTTTAAAACTAACAATAAAATTAGTAAATTCATTAAAAACAACAAATCTCCTACACCTAAAAGTAAGAAAAATGGTGTCTATAAATTAAATTGTGGTTCGTGTTCCAAAGTATATATTGGTCAAACTGGTAGACCTTTTGAAAAGAGAATTAAAGAACACCAGTCTTGTTTCATTAATGGCAAGGATACTTCTGACTATGCTTGTCATTTAATTAATGAAAACCACATTTTCAATAATGATTTCAATGTTTTACATATTGAATATAAAGGTAAAAAATTAAATCTGTTAGAAATCAATAAATATAAAAAATTGAATATATTATTTAACAAACAAACTGATTTTGGGTTTTCTCCGTAATTAAACCATTCTTAGAAATTGTTAACTTGTTTCCTTTGCTATTCATAAGGCGCCTGGGTCAAGATTATTTTTTGTAATTTACCTGCAACAGCTGAACTATGTAATTTTAGCATATTTTAGTGTAACTATTCACATTTGAAAAAGACGTTACCGTCGAGACACTTGTCATGTTTAAATAAAGTTAGTGGTTTACTTATTTAAGTGGTTCTTAGTTATGGATCTCCATCAAGTAAAGGCTAATTCGATTAAATAATTTTATGTTTATGTCTTGATTTCAGAGAGGTATTATGAAAAATATCATTCATTACACGTCCAGAAACAGCTTTTCCTGTACTTGCGCGACTTCAGAAGCTGTCGTGCGCTCCCCGGAAAAGCCTAGTTTCCGGACTGGTAATGAAACGTACTATTCCGACTGATTTATCTGTACATAGTAGTAAATCTTTTATACTACTGCTTCAGTAAAATGTATGTCAATATATGATATCTTTTAAGTATTAAGTGGTATATTTAATATGAATATTATAATAATTAAAGATTTTTAAGGGTTGATGTACCCTCATTTATCTTTACGCAACCCTTTTATCCCCCCTTTTATCTCGCTCAAACGCCACCGCACGCGCTTTTACACGCTCACACACGCACACCCACCATCACCTATACACACCTTACGAAAGTTGTGGGGACCTGTGAATTTTTAATGAGTTGTGGGGGTTTTGAAACGAAGATAGCCATCTTGTTGTCCTTTTCACGCTGATTACGTAGATACCTGTAAAATTTATTTACACACCGTGGAATCCGAATACACTCAACAAAAAGTTGTGGGGACACCCTCACAACAAATGGCAAACGTGCATGTGTATTTTGGTCCCCATAACTAATGGCAAACTTACATGTGTATTTTGGTCCCCGTAACTAATGGCATGTCAAATGTGTAATAAAGTCCCCATTGCTTACAGCATGTTAGCTGTGTAATAAAGTCCCCATTGCTTAAAGCATATTAACTGTGTAATGAGGCCCCCGTACCTTAAGACATGCTAACATGAAGTCCACACAGCAAGGCCAAATTAGACAGCTTCTAAAATAATCAATAACAAATTTTAAATATATCTGAGAGTATACATCTCTTAGTCCAGAAAAATATTTTCTTTCAACATTCGTGGGATGGAAGTTGGTATAGGTTCTTTCACTCCATGGTACGTGCTAAGAATTCTTAAAGTCTTATAAATTAAAAAATAAAATAAAAATAAAAAAATATAAAAAAAATAAAAGGAAGAATCAGAAAAATATTTTGATAAAATGACAGATTTTATTTAGGGCGCGCGGGACAAGAAAACTTTTTTATAAAGTAAAATCTTTAGAGAAAAGTAGAAAATTGCATTTAGAATACCTGCTCTAACTTTCATTTCATGCACAGAAGCACGGGCCAACACTGCCAGAGATATGGATATAATCTGCTAACTCCTAACAGGGTCAAATGCTGATCCACTGAAAATAACCTAGTAAACCGTAATGCTACTAACCACCTACGCACTATTTGGTAACACAGGATACTCCGCCAGCTACAAGAGCTGTTCCAGCTTTACGCCATTCAGATAGACTACAAGGAATCCAAACATGGGATCCGAGAGGAATAACCGAAAAGTTCCAACCCCCAAAGCTGCACCAAATAAGTCTGCTGGGATAAGAACAACATGATCAGTATACTGATGGCCCAGCTAGAAGGCCACATTACCAACCAGCTCCAGCAAGCTTTCAAGAACTTAAATGGCTAGACAAACACAGCTTCATAAAATAGAAGTCACAGCATCCAGGGGCGTAGACAGAAGATATAGGAATTGCTATTCTAGATCACTCGACATCTTGGCTTTTTTGGTGACCAAATCTCCAGGGACCACAGGATCTCCTTCCCTAACTACGACATTTACATACACGACCACCCCAGAAGCCTTGTGACATTCCGTTTTTGGTCTTTAATTACAAGTAAGTTTTGGTACGCCCCGGTACCAGCTGCTATTTTTCGTAATGCTGAAGGTAATAATTGATATCTCTTGCGCGTGTCTTACGAAATCCGTTTTGACTGGAGTAACAAGGAACGTCGCAGTAAAAGTTTTTGGTGCACGAGCTCTTCGGTCACGACGTGAAGGGGTTAACTCGTTTCGCGAGAAAAGGATCGGTCCTTTTCCAGAGAAGCCGTTTAATGAGAGAGTCCATTTTAAAATTTGTTTACGCCGAGTTAGTCTGTGACGGATTTTGTCGACTAGCGGGTAGTTATTCCTGATTTAGCTGTGGAGCTTCGTTTTGATTAAGTATAAGTATTGTACCATACGGGAAAATCTTGCGTACGCAAGGGTTTATGAAACGGTTTTTTTTACTGGTGAAGACCGCCATTTTTTGCGCTGGGCAGTTCTTTCTTGTGCCGTGTGGTGTGCCCTCATTCTTTTTAAGAGAGGGCTGTCCCTCTGGGGTAGGAGATAGCTGTTCCACCTGACGAGGATTTAGAAGCCTTTTCTCCAGGTAGAACCTTGGTGGTTTGCTTATTGGTCCGGACGCGGTCGTTTTGGCCTAGCGGAGCTAACCTACATGGTGTGACCAGTTCGCCCATCATACGGGCGAGACGCGTTGAAGGTCGGAGGGTATTTTCCGCCCAACCGGGTTGGAGCACTTTGGAACTTTGGCGAAAACAAAAAGTTCAGTGCTAGGCTAGCTTTAGATTTAAATCATTGTGTTTGAAATATTTGTCATTTTATCAGTTGCGCACCATATTTCCAATTAGGTTACTGCGCTCTATTTATCATAGCGGTTTACGTGATCACCAACCCGCGCAATGAACCAAACCTAAGTTTCCGTTTTCAATTACTCGCGGGGGATCTTAAACGTTTAAGTAGTGCCTACTGCATTTCTTTGGACTTTAATTTTCATAGAGTTTGGTCAACCACTGATAATTTTTTCCGCCTTTATACTTATAGCTAAGTCTATTGTTTTATTAGATAGTTTAGATTTTTTTGGGGTGCTAACCACCCTCCTTTATTCCGGGGTAAAAAGAGAAACATATCGGAATTTTGGGCATTCGCCATTTGCTCTTAGGCTATTATCTATTTACCTTTTTTATTATTGGCCCAACTAGTGCTCTTCAAATAAAGAGAAAGTATTTGCGGCGTTTTATTTGGCTTCACAATCATCGGTAGTTTAGAATTTCAGCAGTTCCAGATCGGTCTTGGCGTTCTCTTCGTTTGTGATATTTGCCGGCAGGTTTATCTGGAGGAACTGAGGTCTTGCAGCAAGTTCCAAGAATAACGCGGGGATCTCCAGTTTGGTCCGTAACGAACTCGGTGGCGCCAAAAGAACCTCTCTCCGGAGCAGCGGGCAGATCGCGCGCACACTTTACAACTTGCTACAGGGCCTTGCATCCCGATCTTGCCGGGTGTTTACTTTAATGAAGAAGATCTGGTCGGATTCGGTAAGTGGATATTAATACTACTCTCGGTGTAACTCGTCATAGCTCCACGAGCATTGAACAACAAAAAGGGAAAAAATCATTACTTGTTTAAACAATAAAAAAAATAACCTACGGTCGCGTAGCGCTCTTAGTGCAACAGAAGAACAATCACCACTACGTTGCCATAGATAATGTTGAGATTGAGCCTGTCACTATTGAGGTACAAACCCGCATATAGGCGGTAGATATGAGAACGATATACAAACTGTCTCGCGAAGACTTGCTGCAGAACTAGGCTGTCGACCCAGGATAGTCATTGGAGACCTAAATTGCAAGTCGGCAGACTGGAATAGCCGATTACACAAAAAGGGCAACCCAAAAGACCTACAGCCAGTCCTGTTCTGTTTGTCTCTAATCATTTAGATTTCCAATGAAATCGGCCAACATTTTATTTATTTGCTCCATTTCTGCCGTTTGCTGCCTTGTATTGACCATAAATGTTATAAAACATTCAGAAAATCCACCTATTAAAACGGTCTCGTTGACGTACTTGTTTGTATCCTCTTCTCTCCTCGAAGAACAGTTCACAAGTCCCGTCCATTCACAATCCGACTTCTGACATCAAGTGTTACATTTTTCCCGAGGGTTCTGACAAAAGCACAACTTTTAACTTTTACTATTTTAAAATAATACTCCCTTTGTTCTTTATCACTGTGTACTGGGCATATAAGGTCACAAGGGTATTGACTTCATATCCTGTAAACTATGTTTAATTTGTTAAGCAATACACAATATATTGCAATTGCCCAGCACAGCTTTTTGACGATTATTATTACATTAGGTAATCAGGTTATTGTTTAATTAATATAAGATTGCATACTGTGCATTTTGGCCAGCATATACGAATATTAAATTATAACCAATATAGTTTTATCGAAGCTTTCGTGATGTTCTTAATTCTCCTCAACCTATGAGAACCAAGCTGATTACATGGCGATCCTGCCAGCGGCGTTCGTGTGTCCTTAAGATGTTTGTAAAGTCGTTGTTTGAATTCAAACAATGGTAAAGTAAAGTAATGATGAAGTTATTGTGATTGTGTGAAGAAAATGGGGAAAACTCAGTCAAAAGAAGAAGTTATAATTGCTGCGGACAAAAAAGAAACTAGAAAGAAAAATAAGGCGTGAAATAAGAAGAAGTCAAGAACTTGTATAAGAAAAACTCATCCTGACGATATATATGGGTCGATTCCAAAATCGATCCCATCAGGGAACTTCAACCAGTGGTACCCAAACCGGGGCTGGCATCGATGGAACGGGCTAGTTGTGGGCGCAATGCCGCTAGTTCGCAACGTTGGACACGTCAGCTTCTAGGACCACTCCCGAGGCAAAACTTCTGTAGCGGATAGCGGATTATATAATATTAAGGTAAATGAGTAGTGTAGGATTAAGTGATTTTAAAGAACTATACGCATCCGTGCATAAGTTTTGTAGTAACATTGTTAAAGAACCTACCGAGAGAAGGGTAAATTTAGAAAGAGTACATAAATTGTTGTTAGAGATCGGTATATTAGAAGATAATTTCAGTACTTTAAAATTAGAATTTGGTAAAATTGAAAGAGATTCAGCGGAGCAGCAAGCAGCTTCTAAATATATCAAAGAAATCGGGAAAATTCTTTATAATTGTAGACATATACTATTAGAGAGGTTAAGCGTTATAGTAGAAGGTAAGGAAAGTGAAGAGGTATTAGACATTGTACAAGGTGATAACAGTTTAAATATGACCGAAAAATTTGACTTGAGAACAGCCGCATCCTTGTTGCCGTGTATTGATGGTAATGAGGATACAACTAATCAACTAATTGACTCTATTCAACTTTATAGCGAACTGCTGAATGACGATGGTAAAAAACATTTAATAAATTACGTTCTGAAAACTAGATTATCGCGTAGTGCAAAACTACGGCTAGAAAATACTTACAATACAATTGACCGCTTACTAGCTGATATAAAAACACATTTGCTTACAAAAAAATCTGCAGCTGCGTTAGCAACTGAATTACATAATATTAGACAAGACGGGAAGACAATTGACGACTACGCAAAACAGATAGAAGAATTATTTCTCAATTTAACTATAGCTCAAGCAAATGGCAATGATAGAAACATTACAATTCTTAGAAATGTCAACGAAAAACTTGCAATTAATGCCTTTTCCAATGGACTAAAAAATACTGAACTGCGAACAATAGTAAAAGCTAGGGACTATTCCACACTAAAAGACGCTATAGTAGGCGCAAAAGATGAAGAAAAACTTAAGTTCTCAAATTCTAGTATGTCTGTATTTCATATGAGACAGAATAATAATAATTCGAATAGATTTAACAATTACGGTGGTCGTGGAAGAGGTTTCTCAAATAGATTTAATAACAATCGAGGTAGACCTTTTAATAATAATACTAGGTCGGGCAGTATAAATCCGAGAAATTTTAATAACAATAATTTCCGTAGACTAGGTCGGGGCTCCCGTGGAAGTCGTTCGTATTTTCGTGGCCATCAGCAAAATCGTAATATGGGTCAACAGAGATCTTATTTTACAGACGTAAGTGGATCAAATTATAACAATCCAAACCTTATGTCAAACGAAATTCCGTACGCAGAAAATTCAAATTTAAACCCGGGAATAAGCGGAATAGAGCAGAATAGGCGGTTTTTTCGTTCCTAACAATAAGTGTAAAAATTTAGAAGAACATGTAGTTTTAAGCTTAAATGGTATGAATTTTATTCAGGTGCATTACGAAATGCAAGATATGCTATTTTTAATAGACACCGGAGCTAGTATTAGTGTATTTTTTTCAGATTACTTAAGAAAAGGTGAATATGTTGATACATCAAAAAAGGTAAAAATAATGGGTATAAGCGGTTCTACATTTTCCCTAGGCGCAACAAATGTTCGATTTTCGCTAAATAATATTGAAATTGAACACGAATTTTTAGTACTTAATAAATTTAATTCAGGTATACAGGGTGTACTAGGTTCAGATTTTTTTTCGAAATACGGAGCAAGCATAAATTACGAGACATCAATATTTTCTTTTTGGGTTAACGATAACAAGGTATCGGTACCTATGATGTCGAATTTCGATGATTATATTTCAATACCACCTAGAAGCGAAATAGTAAAATACTGCTTAGCCGATCGTACCAGTGACTGTGTTATTTCTTCTGAGGAGTTGTGTGAGGGTGTGTTCGTTGCAGGTGTTATAGCGAGACCGGAGAATGGAAGAATTGCCGTGAGATTTCTGAATGTAAATGACCGCGAAATTAAGGTTAAAAATTTCACACCTAGATTAGAACCTATTGAGAATTATCAAATCTATAACTTTAACAAAAACGATAATTTATCTGTAGAACGCGTAGATAAAGTCTTAGATCTAATAGACACGTCGTCGCTAAACAACGAAGAAAAACTTTCAATCGAAAAACTATGCGCAAAATATGCAGACGTCTTTCACTTAGAGGGCGATTCTCTTACGGTTACTAATCTTTACCAACAGAGACTACAGCTCAAAGAAAACGCGGTTCCAGTTTATGTAAAACCTTATAGGCTTCCCCAGGCTCAAAAGTCAGAGATACATAGGCAGGTTCATAAAATGCTTGACGAGGGTATTATTGAAGAGGCTAAGTGCGAATGGTCTTCACCCCTTTTAATCGTACCTAAAAAAGCTACTAATGGCGAAAGGAAATGGAGAGTCGTTATTGACTACAGACTCGTAAACCGTCAATTAAAGGATGAAAAAATGCCTCTACCTTGCATCTCTGAAATATTAGACTCACTATCAGGAGCATTGTACTTTTCTCATCTCGATTTATCTCAAGGATACTACCAAGTCGAGTTACATAAAGATAGTAGGCCTTACACAGCATTTACTACTAATGAGGGTCAGTTTCAAATGAGAAGGTTACCTATGGGTTTAAAAATTAGTCCAAGTGCATTTTCTAGACTCATGACTGTTGCATTTTCTGGGTTAAATTATGAGTCTTGTTTTATTTATTTGGACGACCTAATAATATTCGGGAACTCATTACAACAACATAATAAAAATCTTGTTAAAGTTTTACAAAGACTTAGAGAAGTAAATTTGAAATTAAACCCTAATAAATGTGATTTTCTTAAAAAACAAATTTTATATTTAGGCCATGTGATTTCTTCAGATGGAATTTCTCCAGATCCCGAAAAATCCAGAGTGATAGCTAAATATCCAATACCTAGAAACGCTGATGAAGCTAAACGGTTCGTTGCATTTGCAAATTATTATCGAAAATTTATAAGTAATTTTGCACAAATAGCTCAACCTCTTAATGAATTATCGCGGAAAGGAATAAACTTTAATTGGACAGGCAAGTGTCAAACAGCATTTGATATTTTAAAAAAGGCACTTATAAATCCACCTGTATTACAATATCCAAATTTTTCAGAAAATAATACATTCATTCTTAAAACAGATGCTAGTGGTTATGCTATTGGTTCGGTTCTATGTAATGGTAATGACAAGCCAGTAGCGTACGCTTCTCGTGTTTTAAATAAGGCCGAAAGGAATTACTGTACCATCGAAAAAGAATTGCTAGCCGTTGTTTGGAGTGTAAAACATTTTAGACCGTATCTGTATGGCAGAAAATTTGAAATACTTACGGATCATCGTCCACTCGTATATTTATTTAGCATGACAAACCCATCAAGTAGATTAACTAAATTTAGATTAGTTTTAGAGGAATATGATTTTACGGTAAATTACATAAAAGGTACACATAATGTTACAGCTGACGCTTTGTCGCGTATAAAAATCGATGTGAACGAACTGAAAGAAATGAGTGAGGGAATGATTAATAGTGTGAATGTGATTACGCGAGCACAGGAAAAAAATCAACAAATCAAAGAACAGGAAGATTTAATAAATTCTACGGATGAAAGGCTTGATCACCCTGGAATTGTAGAAATATTAAAACGACCTGATAATAGTATAGAATTACGGCCGATAGGAAAAGATGCATTTATTAAATATAAAAATAAAATAAACCATGGTAAAAATATGAATTATGCAAATTTTATATACGACGAAAAACTGCAAGTAATTTATTTTTGTCCAGATTACCGATCGACGTTTGACCTAGGTACATCGTTGAGGAATCTTGGAAATGTGTGCACAAGGTATAAAATTGCAGAAATATGTATAATAAAAAATATACAGACTAGTCAATTTATTAAAGATATATCGCGATATAAAAACGAAATATTAGAAAACGGTATTAGAATATGCATTATTAAGGACATAAAACGTATTGAAGACAAAGAAACGAGACAATTGATACTAAACGATTTTCACAACCTTTATACAGGAGGACATGCGGGTACTAACCGTATGTACAACAATATTAAGAAGTTTTATTTTTGGTCAGGTTTGAAGCGAGATGTAGATCAGTTTGTCAAAAAGTGCGATGAGTGTCAAAGATATAAATATAGTAGAGCTACCAAACAGCCAATGACAATAACATCTACAGCTACTTCAGCTTTCCAAAAAATTTTTCTTGATTTAGTTGGACCTATAAAGACTGACATTAAAAACAATTCATATATATTAACAATTCAGTGTGAACTCAGCAAATTTATAGAATGTTATCCATTACAAACGAAAGAAGCTTATGGTGTAGCTAAGTCTTTTGTGGAGAATTTTGTACTGCGGTATGGAATTCCACAAGAAATTGTCACAGATCAGGGAAAAGAATTTTTGGCAAACCTGTTTCAGGAATCATGTAAATTGCTAGGAATTAATACCTTAAATTCAACAGCTTATCACCATGAAACTCTAGGAGCTTTGGAAAACTCTCACAAACATTTAGGAGCTTATTTGCGTATTCAAGTGTCACAACATGCAGATAGTTGGAGTACGTGGGTACCATATTGGTGCTTTGCGTATAACAACACTGTGCATACCGAAACCAAATATACTCCTTATGAACTTGTGTTTGGAAAACAAAGCCAAATACCATCAAATATTGCCAATAACATAGATCCATTATATAACTTTGAGGATTATCCTAAAGAGCTTAAATATAGACTTCAAACTGCTTGTAATGATGCTAGAAATAATTTGATTACATCCAAACAAAACCGGAAAATAAATTTCGATAAAAAATGTATTAATGTAGAGTATAACGTGGGAGATAAAGTGTTGATTCTCAACGAAAATAGGAATAGTAAATTAGATGCTTTGTATATAGGACCTTACGAGGTATTAGAAAATAAAAATCCAAATGTAGTGTTAAAAATAAATAATAGAAATGTAGA